>BSBM01002203.1:0-74006 GCA_027924585.1 Larix kaempferi | reverse complement strand
CTCCCTACCTCTCCCTCCCACTCTCTCTATCACACACAAAACCCCTCTAACCCTCCACCTACTTGTAATCCTCACCTCTCTCTCTCTCTTGAACACTACCCTTCACCTCCCCCTACCTCTAACCCCCCCTCATCACTCTCTCTTTCTATCTCCCCTACTCTCCCTAACCCTTACCAACCCCATATCTCATTCTCTTAATGTCCTACTCCTCCCCCTATCTGTAACAACACCTCCATATGTCTCTCTCTAACCCTTATTAATACCCTCTTTCACTCTTTTTCTACCCGACACCTCCACCTAAACCTTACCCCCACCCCGCCTCTCTCTCCTTGAACCCCTAACAACCCCTTATCTCTCTCACTATCACTACTATTACACACACCGCCTTCTCCCTAACCCCAATCACACTCTCTCCTACTCCCCTTCAACCTAACCCCTCTATATCTATGTCTCCTAATATCCTCCCTACCAATTACCACCCACCTATCTCTCTCTCCCAAAAACACCTAGCAACCCCAATTCTCTCTCTATCTCTCTCTCACACACACATACTCCCCTTACCACTAAAACCTCTCTCACTCTCTCTAAATCAAACACACACACTCCTATAATCCTCCATCCACCCCCAAACCCCCACCCCTCTCTCTATCTCCTAACCCCATAACACCCCCCCTGCCACCCTAGTTCCCCCTTTTCTCTCTCTCTCACACACATAAAACACACATAGAACCCTTATCCTTTCCCCTACCCCCAACCCATGTCCTCTCTCTCTCTCTCTCTCTCTCTCTCGTCTCCTCTTCATAAACCCTTACTAATCCCATCCTGAACACTCTCACCCTCCTACTCCCACTATCTCTATCACCTACTACCTATATCACCCCCTACACCTCTCTCTCTCTCTCTCTTCCCACTAACCCTTACCAACCCCCTCTCTCACTCTCTCTACACTACTCCTCTAGCTATACCAAATGCCTAGCCCTCTCTTTCTCTCCCAAACACCCTCAAACCCCCCTCTGTCTCACACACTCTCACTACCCCTAAAAATCCCTATCTCACCCTAACTTAACTCATACTCTCCCTAAACCACTCTCTCTTTCTCCTACCTCACCTCCAGTAACCCCCTCTCTCTATCTCTCTCTCCTAATCCCCTTACCACATACAACCCACCCCTCTCTCTATCCACCAATAGCCTAACATTGCATGTCCTCTCTCTCGATCACTCCCAGACACAAACACCCTACTCTTCCCCTTACGAATAATGTGCACACACACTCTCTCTCTCCAAATATTTCTAACA
This sequence comes from Larix kaempferi, assembly GCA_027924585.1. NCBI lineage: Eukaryota > Viridiplantae > Streptophyta > Pinopsida > Pinales > Pinaceae > Larix > Larix kaempferi. The sequence continues at coordinate 72,709 of BSBM01002203.1, read as the reverse complement.
CCCCCCTCTCACTCTTTGAACACACTACTCAAATTCCTACCATTAACCACCCCTCCTCGCTCTCTCTCTTTAATGCTTACTAATCCCTCCCCTCTCTCTATATATATATCTCTATCACCAACAAATACACACCTATAATTCTCTAGCTACTCATAACCCTCACCCCTCTCTCTCTCTCTCTCTCTCCTAACACCCTAACACCCCTTATCGCCTCCCTCATTCTCTCTCTCTCTCTCACACAAAAAAAGCCTTATCCCCCTACTTCCAATGCCCCTCCCCACTCTCTCTCTCTCTCTCCCATCCTCTCCCTAACCCTGAATAATCCCCCCTCTCACTCTCTCACCCAGTACTCCTCCCCTACCTTTGACAATCCATCCACCTATCTCTCTCTCTCTCTCTCTCTCTCTCTCTCTCTCTCTCTCTCTCTCTCTCTCTCTCTTTGTCCACCTCTCCTTCCCCCCCCTCTCTCTCTCCTCTTCCCCCTAACAATTTATAAACCCCTCTCTTACTCTCAATCTACCATACTCGTCCACTTACACCTAGTCTCGAGGCCCCTCTCTATCTTGTAAACTCCTCAAATTTTCCCTCTCTTTCTCTCTCACTACCCCTAACCACCCCTCTCTCACCGTAACAACACTCATACTCTCCATAAGCCCCCCTTCTCTCTCTATATGTCTGAATCCCCCTCCATTAACCGCCTCTTTCTATCAATTTCTGATAATCCCTCCTACTACTTACCACCCCACCCCTCTCCTCTCTCACCCAACAAAATAATACCCCTCCTTCTGTCTCACTGTCTCAATACCCTATTCACAGACCTACCTTTGACCCTCATACTCTCTCCTTCTCTCTAATGCATACTAACTCCCCCCTCTCACTCTCTCTTCCCTACTTAATGTACACCAAAGCCCCACCCCCTCTCTCTCCCAACACCCTAACACCCCCCTCTCTCTCTAAGTCTCATTACTCATAACTCTCACTACCCTTAACACTCCATTCACTCTCACTAACCCCCCTCTTCCCCCCCCTCTCTCTCATATTCCCCTAAATCTAAGCTTCTCTCTCTCACTCTCTTTGTGCTCCAACTCTATGCCACCATTCTCTCTAACTTCCCTAATCATCCCTAAATCCCTATCCCCCCACCCTACTCTCTATATCTTTCTCTCACATTACCACCCTCCTCCCCCTAGCCTGAATTAACCACACCCTCCATATACTCACCCCCCATCTCTCTATCTCTCATCTACTCCACCTACCCCAAAATGGACCCCTTTAACTCTCCACCAACCCCTAACACCCCTCTATCTCTTACACAAACATGATCACTATCCCTAAACCCCCCATATCCACACCATGATATCCATATGTTTATCTCTCCTAAACCTCCTCCTCCCCCTACTGCTAATCACCAACACCCTCCTCCCATGCCTTCTCTCTCTCTCTCTCTCTTATCCTCTCCCTAACTCCTACTATACCCCTCTCTTATTCTCTCACCCCATACTCCTCCTGCTATCTCTCCTCTCTTCCCCCTAACACTTAATAACCCTCTATCTCACACTCTCTACACTAATACTCCACCTACACCTAATCCACACCCCTATCTCTCTTCCCCAACACCATAACACCCATGCCTCTCTTTCTCTCCATGAAACCCCCTCATCCCCCCTACCCCACCAACTCTCTCTCTCTCTCTCTCTCTCTCTCTCTCTCTCTCTCTCTCCCTTCCTCCCTCCCTCTCTCTACCTCCCTCTCTCTCTTTATCACACACACACAAACCCCTATAACCCTCCACCTACCCCTAATCCTCACCCCCTCTCTCTCCCATCCAACCCACAAACACCCCCTCATTCCCTCCTCTCTCTTTATCTCATCCCCTTCACCTACCCCTACCTCTAAACCCCTCCTCACTCACACTTTCTCTCTCCCTTCCTCTCCCTAAACTTTATCAACCCCCTCTCTCACTCTCTTACTATCCTACTCTTCCCCATACCCGTAACACTCCATACATCTCTCTCTCTAACCCTTACTAAGCCCATTCATCAGTCTCTTTCTACCCTATGCCTCCACCTAAATGTAACCCCCACCCCTTTATTTCCTTTAACAATCTATCACAACCCCCCTCTATCTCACTCTCAATGCCCTTACTCACACCTCTGTCTCCCTCACCCCCACTCATACTCTCACTAAGCCCCTCTTTCACTATATCCTACTCCCCTTCCACATAACACCACCTCTTTCTATCTCTCCTAATACCCCCCTATCACTTACTACCCACCCATCTCTTTATACTGAAAACACCTAACACCCCCCATTCTCTCTCTCTCTCTCTCTCTCTCTCTCACACACACACACACACACACACACACACCTACTCCCCTTACCACTAGCAGACTCTCTCAATCTCTCTCTCTATAAAACACACACACAAACACCCCTCTCCTCATCTAGCTACCCCTAACCCTCACCCCTCTCTCTACATCCCAACCCCCAAACACCCCCCTATTTCCCTTGTTCCCTCTATCTCTCTCTCTCTCTCTCTCTCACATACACACATAAAACCATTATATTCCCCCTACCTCCAACCCTCCTCCTCAGTCTCTTTATATCTCTACCCTCATCTTGCTAACCCTTACTAACCCCCTCTATGAATCTCTCACCCCCTAACCCTACCACTACCTCTATCACCCTCCCTCCCTCCCTCTCTCTCCCCCTACCCTCTTCCCACTAACACTTACAAACCCACTCTCTCAATATATCTCTACCCTACTCCCCCACCTACTCCTACACCTAACCCTCTCTCTCTCCAACACCGTAGCACCCCCCTCTCTCACACAAACTCTCACTAACCATAACAACCACTTTCTCACCCTAATGACACTCATAATCTCCTTAAGCCCCCCCCCCCCTCTCTCTCTTATATTCCGCCTACCCTAACCCCCTCTCTCCATCTCTCTCTCCTAATCCCCATTACCACTTAGAACCCACCTCTCTCTCTCTCCACCAACACCCCCAATTTCCTCTATATCAAACATGCACACAAACACACCCTACTCCTCCCTTTACCACTAACATAGACACACACACTCTCTCTCTAACACTTACTAACACCCACTTTCACTTTTGATAGATTTAAGTGTATGGATATGTCTAATATTATTATCTATACTACTATGAATTGGTGAGATTAAATTCATAGAAATTAAGTAATTATCTCTATTTTCGTAAGATCTTTAACCATTTTTTTAATTTAAAATAAACTTGAAGGGAAAAAACTAAGCTCAAATATGAGAGGAAAATTGAATTAATTCATATAACATCAAAGAAGAAATGATACTTACAACCTTGCTTGAGGTGAATCCCTTCTCCTTCTCTTTGAGCCATCCTTCTCCATCCTTACCTTTGATCCTTCAAGTGATTTATGTTGAAGATCAGCTTTCCAACCTTTAAATCCTTCCAACATGCATTTTCTCTCACTTTCCGTATTTTATAATGCCCCAAATGCCTTTCTTTTATAGCATTGGGATTTGTGTACTCAATGACTAAACATGAATGGGGGACTAAACATTTTATTGATTTTTTATTATTTTTATCAAAAAACCCACTTTTCAATTGTTTTCCAGCATTTCACTTGATTTTCTAGAATTTTCAGGACAATTAATACAGTGTCATGTATTCTTTCCAGCCCAAGGGTTGTAGAAACAAGATTTTGGCCCTTTGAGTGTTCCTATACTTGGCCTCTTTATGGGTGAAAATGCGAAGCTGGGAAACAATTCCGTGACAACGGAGTGAAAAACAATAGGGCGCGCAAATGAACAGGGGAGAAAAGTCAACCTCAAACTCTCGGCCGAGAGTTTAAAAAACTCTAGGTTTAGAGTTTTGAGAGTTCAAACTCTCGGCCAAGAGTTTAAAAAAACTCTAGGTTGAGAGTTTGAACCAATGGTCATGCCGCATTTTCAAAAAAAACTCTCGGACGAGATTTTGAACTAAATTCTCAGCCGAGAGTTTGGAAGGTGTTTTTTGGCTGAGAGTTTATGGCCAACAAAACCTGGGAAAAATATCTAGCATCTTTTTGGAACGTATAAATTCAACAAGCCCAAACCCCTGCAAATTTTAAGTATTATTTGTCGGACTTGGTAGCAATGGATTCATCTCTGAATCTAGTTTCCAATGATATATAATTGTTTCATTTCAATTTAAATTTCTATTTATTAATAATTTTTTTCTAAACCTTATCCCTTAATAATTGTATTACTTTGAAAATCACCCGAAATGAAAATTCAATATCAGAACAAAGACAACACCAAAAAATTTGAAATTTCATAGAGATCATAATTGGCTCGTCCTCTTCAAAATGGTACTTTTAGTTTTTCCAATAAGAGTCACATTTGAAAGAAAATGTGAAGAGAAAAACATGTGTCGATAATGCACCATTTTCTGAACATATGTTGTTTCGATAAATAATAAAAAATAGTTCCCAAGTCTTAAAAAACTCAAAATATAGTCCATGATCAAGTGTAGTGTGTGTAGACTATGAGCTTACATTTTTTTTTCCCTAAAATGAAAAACCATCTATCAAAAAACCAATGTAAACACAGGTCACTCATTTTTTGTACCTAAAATTTTCAAGTATATGTCGTTGGTTGACAACAAATTTGTCCCACGATATGTCCATAAAAAAATTAAAAAAATACGAGGATAAAGCTAATTCAATTCCCTAAAACCTTTGTGTTTACTTCAAGTTGAAATTCCTAAGGGAGATATGGGTTTGAAGAGGTCGAATTTGAAAAACATAAAATTCAGCAGTTTTGTTTGTAAAAAACAAGCCAAAATTGTTTCCCAACTTAATGTTTATACCCTTATTGCAACCTTTGTCTTCACAAACATCTTCCTTTGAGGAAGTGGTGGTCAGATGATAGATTAGTGCTCTCAATTGTTCTAGATTTCGAGTCTTCATGTTGCAATCGAATGGTAAAATGCGCTTCCGCCTTCACTTGTTAAGGGTGTTAATTTGATTGTTAACAGATGCCCCATAATGTGTGAGGTATGAAGTGGAGCTAAGGGCCAAAATAAATTATTTATTCATACTGATACTCTTCATATTGATACTCTTTATTGATCAAGGCAAGGATGGAACATGACTATCTCATGGGCATATGATTCGGGAAAACACCTAGAATTCAAACAAAGTAATTTCCCAAATATACAAATTATTACTAAGGAGGGTATACCCATTCTCAATAGTAAACAAGCAATTTCCCAAATATACAAATTATTAAAAAGGAGCGCAGGTGAAACCTATAATACCATGTAAGTTTAGGCTCTGACTGAAGAAAAAAGGAAGAAGGTGCTAAAGGTAAAGCAGGTAAGACCAATGTCAAAACATATAAACAAACGTCAGATCAATGTTGTAGAACGCATTTGAAGTAGATCAGTGGTGGAAAGAGGTTTCACAATGGGAAGGAGAATGGGAGTTAAAGATGGAAAGTCATAGAAGAAATAAAACCACCTACCATGTGGCAATTGTTCTTGAATTCCTCTACAAAAAGAGGTTGGGATTAAAGCACCTATTGCAAACCCCGAAACCACTTTGGCATTGGTTATATACAAGACTTATCGGAAATTTAAAAAAGTATTTGTTATTCGCTTCGTGGATGAACAAGAACTGCCAAAAAAAACCTCAGTATTCTTTTTCAACCTAGTGTAGGGGTCAACTTAAGACTCTTCCTATTCGCAAGTTCTATCCACAGGTAGCTCGAAACTCTGCATTTTTCAAATTTCCTGTCTCTATGGAACAAATTTCGGAAACTGTGTTACTCTATGAAGATTTAGATGAAAAGGAAGAAGTTATGGTTGATAGAGAGAAAGACATTTTCGACCCAGCTTTGTCTATAGTTAGTATTTCACAGTCCAAATAACGGTTAATGGAGTTTAAGTTGTAGGGAAGAGATGTTTTGAAATTTTTTAGCTCTTTCTTATACTATTTTTGCATTGAAGAAACCCTACATTTTCCTGAGTTTGTTGGTTGGTGTGTGGAAAAGTACTCATAGACTGAAGGGTAATAATAAATGCTAATACGACCAAAATCATCTGTCAAGTCAATGCACAGACTGTTTGTGAAGTCTTAGGTTTACTAAAAAAATTTCCCAAAAACCCTGAGTCATTTAGTGAAGAAGTCTTGGTCAAATTGTATAGAAGTTGTAACCCAGGAGATAAAGAAATTTTTTTGTTGCAAGTTCTGAAAATTGATCAACCACATGAAAAAATCTCCTTTCCTTCAAAGATTAATGTCTTTCGAGAAGATGTCCAATTAGCCTTGTCCTTGTTGAGTCAAGTTTTAGGTCTCGATAATGACATTTCAGTCATCGAAGTTATGTTAGGTTTCCTTCTACAAATAAATTCAGCTGAGTAAGAGTCAAGTCCAACATGCTTCTTTAATTTTGACAAGTTCCTGGCTGAGGCTATTCATACTGAGTTGTTGAACTTCCATGAATTAAAAAAATTCATATATTAGTCTTATCTCCCGAGCCTGTTCTTATGCTCAAATGTTTTTGAATTGACGTTTCTTGGAACCATGTTCTCTTCTAATCTTCCAAAGCAGATCAATATGTTTGAATTTACTAATACAATCATGTCAGAAGTTTACAAAATTATTTTTGACACTGAGCTACCTATAGTGTTAGAATATATGAAGGAAATGTTTCATCCTACACCATAAATTCGAATAGGTGATTGGTTTTTGTATAAAGAGCATATTTTTATTAGAGTATATGGCTTTAATCAAGCACCATACATTTTTTGTCCTTCTTGACACTGAGGTTTTTTGCTTTAGAATTCATCATGCAGAGGCTATAGTCAGAAGAAGAGACTTTTGGTGTTTCTAAAAAATCATCAAATGTGAAGTTTCCCCTTAAAGTTGGCCAATTCATCATAAGAAACAAAGAATCTCTCTCTGTAGTGGAAAAATTATTAAAGGTCATGGATTTTCAAGAAGCTGAAAGAATTGATTATGATCCACATCAAATCATAAATCACAGGAGAAAACAAAATAGGAATAGAGATTTTGATCATCAAATAGTAGAAGGAATAGATAAAATAGCAAGTTTATCAAAATTTGAACAAAACCAAGGGGAAGTAAAGGAGGAAAATGTGGAACAATCAAGTAATTTGGCATTGCTAGTTCAGACACCAACTAAGTCTGATGTTGCCAATAAGAGAGCTATTTCATAGGTTGACAACATAGAAATTGATGGAGAATTTTCAAGTAAAAAGACTAAAATAGAACAACAGAAGGAAATTGTCAATATGGAAGACCAGGATCCATTTGTTTCAGGAAACCATACTCTATTTTCAAAACCACCTAAAAAATATACAACAATATTATTTTTCAAAAATAAATGATCTGGAATCATTTCTCAGTGTAAATCTAGATTTGATTTTCTTTCATAATATGCAAAAAAAAAATCTTTAGAAGAAACCCAAAAGTTGTTCCCACAAGTAAGGAAGTTGACGGATAAAAACGTTTCCCTTGTCATAGTTAAGGATTCAGAGATAAACACTCTAATATTTGCAATTGTAAATGATGAGAAAGTATCTGAGATGGAAGTTAAAATTGATGATATTGATATTCCAGACAAAATCCAATTGCATAGAAAAACATGAGATGTCTTGTATTCTAATTTGCTACAGTCAACTTTGAAAATTTCTAAGTTGCAGTTAGTAATACGAAAGTTGGAGGGTCAGCTAAGGCAAGAAAAAAAAAGAATAAATCAAATTTGGTCCAAATTAAGAGACTACAAGTTGACCTTGTGACTATAGGGGTAGATCTTGACAACACCCAATGCACCAAAAAAACACCTTGATGAAAATGAAAATACTATTCCAATGCTCAAGAAAAAGTTAAAGGTTCCAAATACTCAACATGTACAATGTTCTGAACTGATAGCATTACAACAGGAAAAAGAGGCCGTATATCAAGAAATGATGGACTACAAGGGTAAAATGTTGAAATTACAAGATGAGAAACAAACTTGGGAAAAAGAAAAATCTGAATTATTGTCATAGATTTCAGTGCTAAGTACAAATCAAGTTGAAGAAATGCAAATACCAAAGGACCAATTTTTATTTACATAAGAGAAGCAAATATACATATATATCTTTCATATAATAATTTACCAATGCCATGTCTCATATTAGTTTGAAAGATGTAGAAATTGAGAAATTGAAAGGAGAAAACTAGAAACTCAAGCTAGAATTAATTCAAAAAAACGAGGAAAAGAACAACACTTTGAGTGAAAGAAAGCAGTTGTAGAAAAATATTGATGAATTGAAAGATCTAAAATTCCCTTGCAAGGATCTAAGCACCTTATATGGGATGCGCTATCAGTGGAAATTACCAAATTTTGGTCACATTTAAATTTTATTGATGACAAATATGCTATTGAAAACACACCTCTCCAAAGATGTAAAGTGGTAAATGAGACATTGAAAAAAAGTCCTTCATAGACAACACAAAATACAATTAGTTTCTTAAATACTCTAACTCAAATAGGTATGCAAAATACGGGAATTAAAGACAGGCCTGTGATTATTATTTGGGAAAGAAGAATTATTGGCAAGCATAATCATGTTAGGGAGGTACAAGATAAAGCAGAAGAAATGCTCCTCCAAGTTCAAAGTTTAAAAAAACTATTTCAGAAACTCTTTGAGAATGGTCTACCCTCTTTTTGGGATGAAAATGGAAGGTTAATTTCTCATAAAATTATCACAGTTTAATACTTCAGGCCCACATGGATCATTCAAACTTTTAAGGTTTGACCAAAGGATTGACTGGAAAATCTATAATTGAAAAGTTAACTAATGATTTCGATATTTTTTATCAGTCCGTGATGATTTAAAAAGATTTTACACCCATATATTATACAAATTATATATAATTGGAGGTGATGATTAAAGACATGATGGATTATGAAATACCGACCCAAGAGCAATGGAATATTGTCGAAAAATTTAGGAAAAATAAGTACAGGCTATATCAATAGTAAACATCCAGATTTCTCAATTTGAGATATGGTTACGGTTTCCTTTTGTTATTTTCCCAAGTTTCCACATAAGCACTCTGGATCGAACATATTCACAATTGAAGCAATGCACTATAGATGTAGTCGACAACACATCAGGCATTTATGAAATTTAAGAACTTCTTTTTGAAATTTCTATTCCTAGCAAAAAATCAGTTAGGGTTTTCTTATACAACATTTTGTATAAATTTTGAATTTTACCATGTAATCGGGGATGGATCCGAAAGAAAGAAAACTCTGTGATATAATATTTTTTGAAAAGAATTTAATGAGAGCAGAAGTACAAGTCTATTTGGAGCAGAGATTCATATCGTGTTATCAATTTTTTTTCAGTTTGTTAATTTACATTATGTGAATGTATTTCCCATTTGAACCATTTTATCACCTTGCTTCATTGTAAAATTAGTCACAGCAGATCTAATGAACAAGTAAATCAATCACAATAGATGAAACTAAGAAAAATGGTGTAAAACTGTGCAAAACATGCATCAGTGCTCAATATCCCAATGAGGGTGAATAATTAATTCAAATTGACTAAGAAGGTCATTGAAATTACTGAATGGTGTAGCTTGGCTCCAACTAGGAGTCCTCATCATCAATCGGTGGTGGTCATCAATGCACAAGAACCATTCATCCAGGTGTTAATCTGAGTCTAACTGAGTGTAACAAGTGTAACTGAAGTGTGTAGCATTGATTAAGGGAAGGAAGATCAATGGAGGGCGCATGGGAGGCTTAACTGAAGTCAGAACAAGTCATCGAGTCAATTTGGAGGTCCAACGGAGTGAAACAGTCAGTCAGGAGTGAAACTAGCCTCAAATCAAGGAGAGTCGGAGCTAACTGAGTGTAACTGAAGTGGTAGGTGAAGAAGTGCACCCTTCTCTGGCAGTAGGTGAGAAGTGGGCGCCTTCCTGACTAGGAGGGATGAAACTCTGATGTAAGAAGCTCCCGGGTGCTAGAATGAAGTGGATAAGGTGCTGGAGGCATCAACCTAGTGATTGGGATGCATGCAAACCCTAATTGCATGCAAGGTCCTGAAAATGATGATGTGGATATCCGAACACCCCCCCTCAAGCTAGACTATGATGCGCAAAAAATAATGTAGGGCCCTGGTAACTAAGACCAAAGATCACCCCAATACAATAATAATCCAAACTAATAATAGTCAATAAACCGAGGAAATGGGGAAAACCTCATGGGAAAAATACCCCCCCTCAAAATAGACTGTAGCACACCAAAAGATTTAGCTACTCCAAAGATTTAGCATGATCCATTTACTCTTGGGAGTAAATGGATCATGCTCCAAAAACATGTGCTTTAATTCTCCATCAGTGGATGCAAGCGAATGTGGAGACTTTATGAACTTGCTCTTCATACTGAAAATGGTGAGAACAAATCTGAAAATATGAGGATGATCCTGGAACCTGTGATTCGAACCAAGTGAGGTAGGATAAGCTCCAATAAGATCAAATATCTCTTGAAACTTGAACTTCTTATTAGTACAAGTTAAATCCGCTCCAATAATATATGAATGGTTTCTTGAGATCTGCTTTGAACCAACAAGGGTGAGATCAAAACCAAAATCAGAAAAAAGTGCATGAGAATTGAACTCAAGCGAATGGTAGTGCTCTTCATCTTCATTAAAACTCTCAGAAACTTTGCAAATGATAGAACATAAGTCTATAGGAGGCATGCAATCGAGGAGGGCGAATGCTTCAACTCCAAAATCATATTTTACCTCTAAAACTTCAAGTAGATCATTATTCTGCATACCGGCAAACTCATGTGAAAGAGAGGATTCAAGAACCTCTTTGGAATCTAGAGTATGAGCTGGTTTATCTTGCTCAAAATTTGAAATAGAAGACATTGAGAGAGTTAGCTTTGACTCTACAGTTTCTTCTTCATCTTGAACAATTGTTGAGGCCAAGACATGATCGGAAAGAACACATTAGGAGATCTCACTGGGCTTGTTCTCCAAAAGGCCAGCATGATCCTCTTCTTCCTGCTTTTCAAATTCTCTGTCAAGTTGGACTTATATATCTCTTGGATTTTCAGTAGTAGTACCAAGGTAGTGCATACAAGGAGACATAGCAAGACATATTGTCCCAAAATCTCTATGACAATCATTAATCCAATCATTCTCCTCTTCATCGGAATCAAAATATCTTGTATTATCAATGCACATATCAAAAAGACATTGTCTCTTCAAGATTACAATCATCTTTTGTTTCCATTCATCATAGTTGAATGGAGTAAGAATATTTTGAGAAGAAGAAGTCTCCATCTTTGCATTAGCAAATGCACATGGAGGAAGTAAGAAACCTGCAAATCACAATGAAACCAAGAACAGTAAGGTCGAACAATCCACCTTTTTAGAGTTGCATCACACCTGGGATTGGAGATCAAGCAATGTTGAATGGGTCCAATGTATCAAATCCAGGATTTATGTGGAAAGCTCAAGCTTCTGGAGTGGTATTGGAAGTATTTTTATGCTTTGCATGCATAGGATTGAATGCTCTTGAGATCTTTCATGCCAAAACTTTTGTAATTTTGAGTAAATTCACTCAAATCATCATGTAGAACACTTGTAGAAAAGAGTGTTAGAAAAACAGGACCGCAGAGCAATAACAATAAACAAAAATGAAAATATAATCACACATACACATTACAAGAGAGACACAGATATATCGTGGTTCACCCAACTTGGGCTACGTCCACACTGAATTTGCCAGTCCTTATTATTATTACCGTCCAGCAAGTCGAAGGGATACAACCTGCAGCACAACCGCTGCACTTCCTCTTCTCTATTTTACAGTCTCTCTCCAGATCTCAAAGATCTTTACAATGCATAAAACCTAATACATCAACCCTATCCGTATTACAATGTCCTTCTTTTATAAGGGAAATACAATGGGAAAATACCACGGGATACCCAAAACCATGGGCCCGCGGGGGGGCGATGCCCCCCCACACCCCCCCGCTGGGGTGAGTGTACAGTCCACCTACACATCATATAGAACTGGGGTACAAACACGGCTAATACAATATCATCTATGAGACTAGAAGATCTGGCTCCACAACCAACAATCTCCCACTTGGAGACTGATCACAACAACTCCACCGCTGCTGCACTTGCTGGACTTGGACTTGGAAAATTTCTCCTCTTCACCTTCATGCTAGAAGGCCAACTGAAACCGAGCACGAACTCAGTTTCTCTTTGGTCACTACCTTTGTGAACATGTCTGCAGGATTCTGGCTAGTATGTATCTTTTCCAACTTTAACAGTTCATCTTCCAGAACAGAGCGTATGAAATGGTACTTGAGCTGTATATGTTTAGTCCTGGAATGGAATGCTAAGTTCTTTGCAAGATGAATGGCACTCTGGATGTCACTATATAGTCTGCTATCCTTCTGCTTCTTACCCACTTTCTCCATAAACCTCTGCAACCAAATCATCTCTTTACTAGCCTCTGTAATGGCAACATACTCTGCTTCTGTTGTTCAAAGTGCAACAACCTTCTGTAGTTTCGAAATCCAGCTCACTGTTGTTCCACCTACAGTAAACACATACCCTGTGGTACTCCTCCTGCTATCCTTGTCACCTGCCATATCTGCATCAACATATCCCTGTAGAACAGTGTCTGAACCTCCAAAACATAATGCCTCAGTGGTAGTACCTCTCAAATACCTGAGAATCCACTGTACTTCCTTCCAATGTTCTTTACCTGGATTGTTCATATATCTGCTCACAACTCCCACTACATGTGCAATATCTGGTCTTGTGCACACCATGGCATACATCAAGCTGCCAACTGCTGATTGATAGGGAACCTTGGACATGTAATCTATCTCTTCTTGTGTCTTGGGACACATTTCCTTACTTAGACTGAAATGGCTAGCCAAAGGTGTACTTACAGGTTTTGCATTCTGCATTCTGAACCTCTCCAACACCTTTTGTATGTACTCACTTTGAGACAATGTCAATTTGCGATTTTTCCTGTCTCTCATTATTCTCATACCAAGGATTTGCTTTGCAGCACCCAAATCCTTCATCGCAAATGAATTAGCTAGCTTCCTTTTGAGTACATTTATATCCTGCATGTTAGACCCTGCAATAAGCATGTCATCCACATACAATAACAAGATAATATATCTTCCATTGTCTAGCTTCTTGAAATAAACACAGTGGTCAGAATGACATCTACTATAACCTTGTTCTGTCATAAACCTGTCAAACTTTAGATACCATTGCCTTGGAGCTTGCTTCAAGCCATACAAGCTCTTTTTCAACGTGCATACCAGATCCTCCTTACCTTTGACTTCATACCCTTGTGGCTGCTGCATATATATTTCTTCCTCCAAATCCCCATGGAGGAAAGCTGTTTTTACATCTAATTGTTCAAGATGCAAATCTTCTACAGCCACTAGACTTAAGATAGTCCTAATTGAAGTCATCTTAACAACAGGAGAAAATATTTCATCAAAATCTATACCTTTCTTCTGTGCAAACCCCTTTACAACAAGTCTAGCCTTGTACCGCTTCTTACCTCCTTCTTCTTCCTTCAACCTGTAAATCCATTTGTTTTGCAATGCTCTTTTACCAGCGGGCAATTTAACCAAATCCCAAGTCTGGTTTCCTACCAATGAGTACATCTCCTCATTCATGCCTTGCTCCCACTTCTTTCCAGTTTCCACCTGCATTGCTTCTTCATAACATTCTGGTTCACCAGAATCAGTCATCAATAAATAATACATTGAAGGAGAGTATCGTTCAGGGAGTCTACTTAACCTGGTAGATCTTCTTACAGTTGAAGGAGTTTCAGGTACTTGCTGCTGCTCTTGATTTTCTGGCACCTTCGGAACTTCATTTTCTTTAACTTCATCAAGCACTATGTACTCTGTGCTTTCCTTTTCCTGTTTCTTTCCCTGCAACTGATCTTTATACATGACCTTTTCATTGAATATCACATCTCTACTCCTGATGATTTTGTTATTTTCATAATCCCATAAACGATAACCAAATTCATCAACCCCATATCCAATAAAGGTACATTTCTTGGATTTAGCTTCAAGCTTTGTTCTATTTTCTTTATCAATATGGACAAATGCTTCACAACCAAACATTCTCAGAAATGAGTAGTTTACCTTTTTATCTGTCCATGCTTCCTCTGGAATACCACCATCCAAAGCACTTGAAGGTCCTCTGTTTATTAAATAAACAGCAGTATTTACAGCATCCGCCCAAAACTGTAAGGGCAACCCTGCATGTAGTCGCATACACCTTGCACGCTCCATGATCGTTCTGTTCATCCTTTCTGACACACCATTTTCCTGTGGTGTTCCTGGGACTGTCTTCTCTCTACGAATCCCATGGTATGAACAGTAACTATCAAACTCCTTGCCGCAGTACTCACCTCCATTATCAGATCTGAGACACTTCAATCTTTTTCCTGTCTCATTCTCAACCAAAGCTTTCCACTTCTTAAAAGTAGCAAACACATCAAATTTCTGTCTAATGCAATAAACCCAAGTTTTTCTAGTTGCATCATCAATAAATGTAACATAATAATGAGAGCCACCAAGAGATTGTACCTGAGCTGGTCCCCATACATCTGTATGCACAAGCTCTAATTTTTCATTCTTCTTCTGTTTCCCAACCCTGAGAAATCTGACTCTCTTCTATTTTCCATAAACACAGTTTTCACAGAATTCCAAACTTACCTGCTTCAAATCCGGCAGCAACTTCCTTGAGTGGAGAATCTGCATCCCCTTCTCACTCATGTGGCCAAGCCTATGATGCCACAATGCTGTATCTGTTCCTGTGGATGCTAAAGAGATAGAATGGTCAGTATTATGAGGACATAAATACAACATACCTACTCTGTCTCCTTTTTCTATCACCATTGATCCTTTAGTGATCTTCCACCACTTTTCTCCGAACGTAGATAGACAGCCGCCATCTCCCAACTACCCTGTTGAGATCAGATTTCTTTTCATAGCAGAAATATGCCTAACATCTTTCAACAACCAATCAGTTCCATTCTTAACTTTTATCCATACCTTACCCATTCCAACAATTTTACATGGCTCATCATCACCCAATAAAACATGTCCAAAATCGCCAGGAACATACTCATGAAAGTATTTCCTATGGGGTGTAGCATGACATGAAGCTCCTGAATCTACTACCCAATAATCACTAGTATTATCTAATGCAAGAATCAAAGCATCTTGCAACACATCACCTGCTACATTTGCTTCCTGGGTAGTCTCCTTCTGTGCATCTCCTTTCTTCTTTAGATTTGCAGTCTTTCTTCAGATGTCCTTTCTTTCCACAGTTCCAGCACTCTATCTTTCCCAGTCTGGACTTAGATCTGCCCGTTTTAGACTTTCCACGATTACCTTGGCTCTTTCCTCTCTCCTTTTGTCTTCCTCTGCTCTCCATGGTCAACGCATTTCCTGATGTCTCACCTGTGCTTTTTCTTCGCATTTCCTCGCTAAGAATAACACCAATAACATCATCAAATTTCAAGGTGTTTGAACCAGAGACAGAGTTACTTACAGCCATGACCAAGCTATTCCAGCTTTCTGGAAATGAACACAAGATTAGAAGAGCCCTAACCTCATCATCAAAGGTCACACTTACAGAACTTAGCTGATTTGTAACCGTATTAAACTCATTTAAATGATCAGTAACAGATCCACCTTCAGACATCTTCATATTAAATAAACGCTTCATTAGAAATACCTTGTTGGAAGCCGAGGGTTTTTCATACAGCTTACCCAATGCTTTCATCAAACCCTCTGTTGTCGTTTCTTTTGAGATATTGAAAGCCACCGACGAAGCCAGGCTCAACCGTATTGTTCCCAGAGCCTTTCTGTCAAGAACCACCCATTCTTCGTCCTTCATAGTCGTCGGCTGCTTTGCTTTTCCTCCCAACGGTAGGTATAGATCCTTCTGGTACAGATAGTCCTCCATTTGCATCTTCCATAACCCGAAGTTTTGGCCGTTAAACTTTTCGACCTTAAACTTTCCTTCTTCTGCCATTGCTCCCACTCGAACCAGAAACCCTAGCTTCCTGCGGGTTTAACTGCCAAATAGACCTTTGGCTCTGATACCAATTGTTAGAAAAACAGGATCGCATAGCAATAACAATAAACAGAAATGCAAATATAATCACACATACACATTACAAGAGAGACACAGATATATCGTGGTTCACCCAACTTGGGTTACGTCCACACTGAATTTGCCAGTCCTTATTATTATTACCGTCCAGCAAGTCGAAGGGATACAACCTGCAGCACAACCGCTGCACTTCCTCTTCTCTGTTTTACAGTCTCTCTCCAGATCTCAAAGATCTTTACAATGCATAAAACCTAATACATCAACCCTAGCCGTATTACAATGTCCTTCTTTTATAAGGGAAATACAATGGGGTGAGTGTACAGTCCACCTACACATCATATAGAACTGGGGTACAAACACGGCTAATACAATATCATCTATGAGACTAGAAGATCTGGCTCCACAACCAACAAAGAGATCATGTCCTTGCAATGGCTTTGGTAACATGTAAAATTAGTCACAACAGATCTAATAAACAAGTAAATTAATCACAATAGATGAAACTCAGAAAAATGGTGTGAAACTGTGCAAAACATGCATCAGTGCTCAATATCCCAATGAGGGTGAATAATTACAATACAATATAGTAACAATGACTGAGCAATTCAAATTGACTAAGAAGGTCATTCGAATTACTGAATGGTGTAGCTTGGCTCCAACTAGGAGTCCTCATCATCAATTGGTGGTGGTCATTAATCCACAAGAACTAGTCATCCAAGTGTCAATCTGAGTCTAACTGAGTGTAACAAGTGTAACTGAAGTGTGTAGCACTGATTAAGGGAAGGAGGCTCAGTGGAGGGTGCATGGGAGGCTTAACTGAAGTCAGAACAAGTCATCTAGTCAATCTGGAGGTCCAACGGAGTGAAACTAGCCTCAAATCAAGGAGAATCGAAGCTAACTAAGTGTAACTAAAGTGGTAGGTGAAGAAGTGCGCCCTTCTCTGGCAGTAGGTGAGAAGTGGGCACCTTCCTGACTAGGAGGGATGAAACTCTGATGTAAGAAGCTTCCGAGTGCTAGAATGAAGTGGCTAAGGTGCTGGAGGCATCAACCTAGTGACTGGGATGCATGCAAACCCTAATTGCATGCAAGGTCCTGAAAATGATGATGTGGATATCTGAACATTCATATTTGAATGAACTGTGTGAGTTAGAATTCATATCATATGCTCTGATTCACACATTTGAATATTGTCAATGTTTTTTCTTCCAAAATGATGCAGAATTCATCCTAGTTTGATGCTCTGTGTTAATAAAAAAAATTCTTTGATCTTCTACCATTTTTAAACTGCTATTTGTCTGAAGAAGTGATACCTATTTTTCCTCTATGAATTATTTATCCTACCACTAGTCTCTAAATAATTTTGAGATATGTATGTATTGACTCCATGCCCAATTGTTTTCTTCTTGATTCAACCATTTTGATAACCCTCGTTATAGTTAAATATCTAGTCGTTGTTTAAAAAGACATGAGTTGTTGTTATAGTGACTTTTGAATAACAGATTCATAAAGGGAGACCCCTTTGGATAGAAAAGGCCAGTTTTCAATCCTAAAATTGGTTTGAGGTAACCTTGGAAATTTTCTCTAGCAGTCAGAGAAAAAATTCTGATTGATAACATTTTGGCATCGTTGTCGAGGATCGAAGGAGAAATTTTCCCTAGGAAAGAACGACAAGCAGAAGAGATCTAGACGTAATATAGATTGTATTTTTCTCTAGCAACTTAATTGTTTAATAGAAAAGGTGTCTCTCCTGGAAACCCTGGCCTTAAGAAGAATGCATACCAGAAGAAATCTAGATCTTGACCCACCAGAGTTTATTCAAGATCCCAAAAATATTCTAATAAGGAAAGGAAAGAATCCAATCAAGTACCTTTCAAATTCAAAGGTCTATATCTTTACCAAAAGAAGAAATTACTAGATTTTATATTATTTCTTTTGGATTAAAATTAGAAAAATCATTCTTGAGAACAAAATCTGAAGCAAACCTAGCTAAAATTGTCCTTGATAGAAAAAATATCAAACCTATCTATTAGAATATATTTGGGATAACTTAAAAATTTATGGACAAAAACACCCTCTTACCTCCTTTAGATAAAATCAAATTGATGATAAGAACAACTGACATAGACCTGAAGCTCCCAAAGTTAAAAGTTTCCTTCAAATACCTACTATTCCTCCACAAGCCCAAACCCTCTTCAAGCACCCCCTAGAGCTATGGCTGCTAGGTTTTCTCCCCTTGATCTACCTATTGTGTTGCATGATCTCCCTCATAATTATGCTCAGAGAATTGTTTTATTTGATGGGGAAGGGTGTTTTGCCACACAACAACATCTAGATAAGTTGAGTGATTTCATAGATTTGGAGGAAGTTGATGATGATAATGCTAAGATGATATTGTTCGCCCAATGTTTTTCTATAGAAGTTAAAAATTGGTTTAGAGGGATTCAAGAAGGGAGTATACAAAATTATAATGATTTTGAGACAAATTTCCTTGGAAGATGGGAAGATAAGAAAATCCCTTTGCAGATTTTGAACTAGTATGATAACTTGAAAAAGAATAATGTAGAGTCTATTCAAGAGTTTTCTACTAGATTTATGAAGCTATACAACTCAATCCTAATTGATATCAATCCTCTTGTTGGACCTTCCAGATTGCATTATGCCGATGCCTTGGAGAGCTATTTTGCATTCTTGTTAAGAGAAAGGAAGTCTGCAAATTTACCTGATATGTTGAGAGATGTTGTGGAAGTATAAGCAAATATTATCGCATATGGAAAAATGAAACAAAAAGTGGAAGTTGATGAAAATAAAATAAAGGAAGAAAATCAACCTTCCACATCTCAAGTCATAGATGCTAAATTCGATATGATGATGAGAATAATGGAAATATTGCCAGAAAGGTTTTCCTTAGAAAATAGACCCGTTATTAGAGAACAAACATAACTACAAATTATAAATAATAACTTAAGGAGGCCTCCCATTCCTCAGATAAGGCAAAGAGACCAAAGGAATCCAATAGACTAGAGAAACCAAGATGACCAACAAATCAGGCCCCCTTTCCTAGAAAATTATGTTATGGAAGAAGACATAGGATTTCCTAGGGATCAAATCCATCTATTTGATCACGATGAACCTCATTTTTTTACCTAACCAGAGAATATTATGAGAGTGTTTCTCAAGGAAATGAAGAAAATATGTTATAAAAAGAGTCAAAGAAGTACCAAAAAGGGTATCAAAATGCAGTAATCAACTTTCAAAGGAGATACAATCTCAGAAACAAGTATGTTGGTGTAAATTAAAATAAATAATCTACTGGTCCACCTTTTGCAAGTCAAGAAGATCAATAATCTCATATGAAAGATGACCCAAAGAGTGATGCACCTAAGAATTTTTCATAAGGAAAGAATGATGTTAATGTAAAAGAAGCAAAAAAACCTCAGTCGCCCTTTAACCTTTAGAATGAAATATCCAAAATTAAGGTTTCAATCCCATTCAACAAACTCTTTAAAAGCATTGAGTACAAGAATCAAAATTTCAAAATGGTGAAAGGAGGAGATGACCAATAGCCTGATACTTTGGTACTTCATGATGATACTCCTACTATTGTTTTTGGTCCAAAAATTGAAGACACCAATGAATATGTGCCACCATTCTATGTCAGTTTGAATATCCATAACATGATCCTTCACAATGCTATGTTAGATTTAGGAGCATCCTATAATATGATGCCAAAGGTTGTTGTGGAAAGTTTGGGATAGACGTTACTAGGCCTTATAAAGATTTGTTTTCTTTTGATTCAAGGAAATTAATATGTCTAGGTATGATTAAATACTTGGCAGTATCATTGACTCAAATTCCTGCTAAGAGTATGGTTATGGATGTGGTAGTTGCAGACATCCCACCCAAATTTGGAATGCTATTGTCTAGATATTGGGCATCTAAGTTGAAAGGAACTTTACAAATGGATATGTCATATGCTACTATTCCTCTGTTTGGTAATCAGAGGAGGTTATATAGAGAAAAAAAATTAGCATATATGGTTAGCAATCAGAATAATCCATAAAATCACCCTATTTGTGCCCTTGATACATATATTGGCTCTTCTATTTTTTACTATGACATTTGTCCTGGAGAATTAGACATAAATAATCCTAAATTTTTTGAACAAAATAGTCAGTTAAAGTTTGATAAAGAGAAAAATTTGAAGAAGGAACTTGATGCTAAAGGTTTATGGAATATGGAATTTGATGGAGCTGTTAGCAAAGGAGGTGTTACTACTGGTATATGGATAATGTCCCCAACTAATGATTCTACAATCTACTATTTTAAATTGGATTTTGAATGTACGAACAATGATGTTGAATATGAAGTTTTAGTTTTGGGTCTGAATATCTTTAAATTATTCAAATCCAAAATAATTGATGTACATGGAGACTTTGAGTTAGTAGTTAACCAAGTTAATGGTACCTACCAAACTAAACATCCAAAAATGAGGGCATAAACGAAGTTTGGCATTTATTTGTAAATTTCTTTACATAACATAAAATTTATTTGATCCCAATAGAAGAAAACATTATTGCTAATACTTTGGCTACTTCAGCTAGTACTTTTAAAATTACAATCTATCCTAATGGAATGTATGAAATTGAATTCAAGCATAGGCCTTTGATTCCATATAATATGAAGTATTGGTAGGTTTTCAAAGATGATCAACATATTAAGAGGTTTATAGAGATGAATGATGATTTTATTAATACACAGTTTGATGGAGAAAAAAAAAACACATTAGATGGTGGAAAAGAGGAGAATGTTGAAGGTTGGAGCCCTGATCCACAAAAATTTCTGAATAATATTGGGGGAAAATAAATGATTGAGTTTAAAAAAAATTGTATTCCTAAAGGATTAGTTCCCTTAGAGAAATTTTTTTCCAATAATGATGTGGCAAGGAATCCTAAATTCACCCCCAATAACAATGAAGTAGAAGATATTAACATTGGGACATATCAAAATCCAAAACTTATTAAACTATCAAAGTCATTAACCCCTGAAAAAGGGGGTATTAAAAATGGGTTGATAAAAAGGGATACATACAATATCTGATGAAACTAGGGGTTTTCTTAATTGGAAAGGAATATTGGGAGGGGGGTTCAACAATAAAGTTTAGGAGGAATTTTTCAACATTTAGTGAAATTAGGGATATTCATTAATATCATGCAAACGATGGTGCTATGTAACAAGTTCACTAAGTGAACCCCCCATGATGATACCTTGAGGAGTGGAGGAAAATTGGCTTGCTTTGGAGGACAGGGGGACTTGACACTAGTTTCAAAAAGAGAGGAAATTCATGCTATTTAGGAACTTTACATATCTAGTTTTATGCCCCCCTCACTACCTATACTAATGCCTCAATATATGGTGAAGCATTGCCTCGATCTGGGCTCAATTTGGTAGAATGGGATTCAATGCCTGAAATTTTTCATGAATGGCCCCCCATTCTAATAGAACAAAATCATATGTATGACACCCCCATGGAATTATTATATTTATGAGATCCTGAATAAATTTTATTTTTCACAAATAGATCTCAAAACAAGCAAGATTTTTCCTCAAAAAGGCCTCAAGAAGGTGTTGGTCCTGAGGGTTCTTTGATGAAAATATAAAATAAACATTAAAATTATGGGATGGAAAATGAAATTGAAACCTTCATTTCAAACTACAGGGTTATAGATGAACTAGTTTTCCTTTTGTTTCATTCAATTTGGCCTCAAAGGCCTTCAATTGTGCCTCCTTCAAGCACATATTTTAGTCCCCAATGGGGTCCTGGCCACTCGCAAAATTTCTTTAGGAAATTTCGGCCTCGTTTTAGAGTTTGGATACTATATTATTGTATTTTTCTCCATCCTAGTCATTTTGACTATTTCTGGGTGAAATTCCACCTTTAAATGAGATAGATATGGCAATTCTGGCTGAAGGACCCTTCAGTAGAAAGTATGCTACAAGGGAATACCATGGATCCAAGGTCATTTATGTTTCTTCAACCATTTCTTCAGAATAAATCAATTCATCTAATATGGGTGTTTCAGCTATAACTAAAGAATGGGGCTTAGTTAGAAATTCATCCAACCCTGCTTCCCTTATGGTTTTCATTGGTTTGATATCTAAGACATATTCTTACATACGCATGATCCACTTGGACCACTTGCAATGTAGCTTAGTTTCATTCAAATAAGTGACCAAGAGGGATGTAGGTATAAAGACCTAAACCTTGTTGCCTTAGATGTAGTGTCGAAATAATTCCAAGTCTTTATACAAAGAACACCATGTTTCTCAAGGTGGGAGTAGTTTAGTTAAGTGTGTTAAATTGAAAGGGTACTCTTATTCCCCTGTTGGATCGTATACTGTTCTTTATATTTTCAAGATAGATCCAGGTTCTACGAGATTCAGGGAACCAACAAAACCCCTTTTCACCATCCCTTTCAGCAATAGTCTTCGAGCAGATTGAGGTTTCACCCAAGGCGAAGTTATGGGGAGGTTGCGGAATCAGGTTTCCACAACCGGGTGATGTGCATTCCATATTGGTGAGCAGCACGCTACAAGGCTTGCACTGCAAACTGGGGGACTCCGTGAAGTTTCACCTACTTGGCGGTTGAGATGTATGCTATCACGCATCCATGGACTACGTGCTATGGAATGGTCGCTTAACAACATGACAATGCAACTAAGGATTGTGCTTTCTCTTCGAAAATTAACCAACTTCAACAGAATTTACTTAGTATAAGTTATGCATTTAATAAGCATCTTAGACCGTAAACCTTGCAAACTTATACAATATGATGAACTAAAATGAAACTGTGCACTTTCGGTGCTACGCTTCAGGGAATTACACTACACATAATCCGTTGACTTAAGTGTTTACCCATTGAACTTATGCATTCATCATGTTCAAAAATACTTCCACATTCAACATTCACTCATATGCGTTCAACACTTAGCATATTATTCCTATCATTCATTCTTCTAGAGAATACACATGAAAGCAAAGATATAGATACTCATAAGAAAGACTTAACCGTTCATCAAAGCAAAAACACATTCAATCACACAACACGCGGATTTAAGGTGGCTCACCCCCAAGATGGGAGCTACGTCCACAGGAACTATTGTTATAATATTGGGAAGGGTTCAACGGTTCCAGTCTACGCACTTAGCTGCACACTCTCTTCTCTCTTCAGTACGTCTCTGCGCACACAGCTGCGAATCCTCTTTACAATAGTCTCTTAACAGAGATTGTAAAAAATGATCAATAATAAAAATGAATATTAACCCTTTCCCTTACAAGAGATGCCCTTTTATACATTGTTCCCGCAGGTCATGTCTGTTACAATGCATATGGCCCCAAACCCTAAGGTTACCCAAAACTGGTGCAGTTACTCTACCGACCCTCCCTGTCGTAGTCGACAACTTCTCCATGCACCTCTGGTTTCCTTGCTAGACCACTCTGGGCTCTAACGGCTTTTTGACAGCCACTGAACCGGTTCCAACTGCATCATGGTGTGTTGTTTTCCACCCCTTGGCCTTCCTGTTGCTATCGATACATGGCTTAGATTCTAATGGTTTTCTGCCACTCTCTCTGATAGTTCGCTTTCATCTGCCTCCATGCTGCTCCTTACCCAACTGTTAGGAATCCTGGAGTCGCTTACCCAAAACAGGTTGCTTTCGATTGCTTGACCTTTGCCCAAAACAGTTATTGCACTGGCACTGTGCATCAGCAAAATTGCACAATGCTTCAACTTCACATTGATTACTACGCATATATGACTTCGCACTTTGGGCTGTGCCATCGACAAAAATGTGTCATCCGAGCTTCGTAGTCTGAACTGTGCAACTTTCCAAAATTGTACTTCATTAAAAATGTGCCAACTTGGGTCATGACCAACAGGCCCCTAACGCTTACTCATGGATCGTCCTCGATCCACTTTCGCTTGGTGACTTGGGCTATGATTCCTCTAGGGGACTTACCTTTTCAGTAAAATATTGAAGAGTTGCGATTAGCTTCACAATTACTTCCTTTGTTTCCTGCTCGAAATCCTTAAATGTTTCTAGCATCTCTACAGAGACCTCGTCTTGAGCATACTCATGCACCATCTTCTCTGTGGTACAGAGTTATTGCAGTTTCTGTTCGATCAAATCAGTGAGGGACAGCGCCTCTTCTTGCACTGGTTGTAGTCATGCTGATGTCTCTTCCTCCTTATCCCTCAAAACTTTCAGTTCTTTTGTTAAGTTCTTCACCTACGCAAACTTCTGAATTTTCTCCTTGTTCGGCAAGGTCTTCATGGCCATATTGACAACGTCCAGCTCTGCTTGCGTTTGGTTCACATCATTTTGAAGTTTCTCCATGACAAGGTTGTCCTGTAGCATGGTCTATACTTGAGTTTCTTTATCCAAGAAGTGTTGACACTTTACTACTTCGGCAGAGATGTTTTCTGCTAAAGCTTTCAGTTCTGTGATTCTTTCTTCTCCCATGCCTATCAACGTACTCGGAGGCTCCTCGGTTGCGAGCTTAGCAACCTTTTCTTTATGCGTGATCTCCATCTCGACCATATCTTCCTTCACGTCACTCACCACCTTTCCAATCTGAATGATTGTATCCTCTATTTCTGGCTGCGCTTTACACTCAGGTATCTATGTGCAGATAGTCGCAACTGTCTCTTCCAGCCTTCTCCTTTTTTCCTATTCCCTGGCTAACTCTGTAGTTTTCTGCACACATTCCTCTATGAGCACTTTGTATCTTTCCTCTCACTATACATTCATGTTATAAGAGACGATGTCATGTCCCTTATTTCTTCGATGACCTGTAGATGTAGATCATGCAACCCCTCAACATGTAGCATTCCAATGTTCAGATCCAGGTGTTTTACCTGCTTTGTGACTTCAACCATCTCCTCGTTTGGAAAAACAATGCTAAGTGGCTGCATTCTTTCTAATCGGGCCTTCATTATTTCGGCTGGTGGCCCTCTTGTTCATTTTCTAGACTCCCCTGCCTTACCTTTTGAATCAGAATAACGAATGAATTCCTGTTGGAATTGTTCGAACTTCACAACTATGAGCTTTAGATCTGATAAGTTCTAAGTTAACTGCACCTGCACCTCCTCTTGATTACTTTCTTTTGTAGCAAGCGCGTCCTCTAGGTACTCATTCACCTTCAGAGCGATGCAATCATAATTGTCTTTGTGCAACCATGCTTCTGGGTTTTCCTTGGTTTCCTTCATCTTCTTTCTTGCGATTTTTTCTGTCTCTGTACCTCCAGGGTCTTTCCTCTTCTTGCGTGTCTTGACTTCAAAGGTGTCTACTTCTTTCTCTTTGTCAACTGGCGTAGCTTTCTATGGGATTTCTTCTGATGAGGTACGGATTTCCAAGGGCGCATCCACCTTCCACTCAAGTGGCCAATCTTCTATGGCTAGCATAATTCTTTTCGTGTCCAACTAGTATTCCATAGGGAATCATACTGGATTCTTTTGTCAGGCCTTTGGCTGAATGTAAACACGGTGCAGATTCAGCCTTAAAAATCATCTTCGGCAAAAACAATGTCTTCATCTCTTTTGCAATGCGCGAAGTGCACAATATTACGTCACATAGCTGGCCAAAGTAAGTGTGGAATTACTCATTATTGACGTGCTATTGCTTTGGCTTCATGTTGGTCCACATGTTTGCGAACTTCGTGGCGATGCAATACCCTATTATCATTGGAATATTATGTTGATATTTGGGCTCCTTCCAGCTTATGAAAGCAATTAAGATCATCATCCATGAGTATTGGAATGCGTTTCCCATCCCCTGGGTTTCTTTGACATCCTCCAAAAATTCATTCAACAAATAACTAGCCCAATTGTATGGGTGTCCATCTTTTTCCTTCGCAGCGAGAATCACTGCTACAGCTGGCATTTCTGCTGGTCTACATTTTTGCAGAATCCTTCCTGCGAGCAACTAGACAGTGAATTTTGTGGCTGTCTTCTATTTCATCTGTGATAAAGCCTCATTTTCCCTTTGTTATTTTGAATTCATATTTCATTTTCTTTGCAATTTCTTTATCCTTCGTTTTTCCTCCAAACTCATCTTTGGGGTCATCGCCTCTCTTGCTGAGGTGAGTAATGGTGTAAATGAGGTTGACATTGATTTCAATATTCTGGTCGAGCCATAGGAATCCCTGGTATGTGCACAATATCAGAGTGCGCACCACCGTGGTACATTCTGTACTGCGTTCAAAGTGTGCCATTCAGAGAAGGTGCAGCAAGCCAGTGGGTGCTAACTGCTTAGCCTAGTCTTGCGGCATAATCAAAGTTTTCCCTCATATTGGATCCTCCTTCCTACACATGTACTGGTCTACTTGAAATTGAGGATACTTTGGTTCGCTTGGGCCTTTTTCTTCCAACATATTATGATCTGTGAACTTGCATGTTTATACTTTGTCGAGTAGATTCCCCTAGATTTCCACATCTCCAGAAATCGGTGGCACTGGGATGTTATATTGTGCATTCTTAAACAGGGTAACCACTGTCACGTCGGCCCTTCTTGGTGGGATATAAAAATGAGTTAAGTAAATCGAGTTGTTCCCTAGTGAAAAGGAAGTCCAGGATTTGTATTCTGTGGTGCCTTTGGATTCTCAGGTCCTTGCAGGGGTCTCTTATCCTTTTGCTGCATGTTGGCTATAGTCCGGGGTGATATTCTTGATCCTGAACCTTTCTTTGAAACTAACTTTTTGACGAGCGTTTTCAACAACCCCTCCAACCCAGATTGTTTAAAATCCCTCACAACCTGCTCGACTGTGGAATCCTCAGACATTCAGCTAGAAATACCTCTTTTGGTTCTCGGAGTTACTTAGCACTCACTGTAAAAAGAGTGGAGCTATGGATTGCGGGAAAATTTGAAACTTATTGTAAAGCCCGCGAGTCTGGTCTTAGTGGTATTTATAGGTGCAGTTGGGCTTAGCCGCACCCATAAATGGCTATATAAGCATTAAATTTTATAACCGTTGGTCAAATACACTGAGGATTTCCGTCCTTTCCTTCATTAAATGCCTTAGAACAAATAATTTTGCGTTAAATGCTCAAGCGATGGTCACCAAAATCACTGTGTAACAACTAGTTTTATGACCGACATTTTAACGGCTAGTTTCTGTGAAATGCGTGCATGGTTCAGATAAATAGACTTTTGCACGGTCCCACTGCGCACTTGTGCTCCTTGATTTTTAACTTTGTGGCTGCTCTCTTCTTGGTGCTTTATATCGCAACTTCTGGTGTACACTTTTCATTCGTCCCGTTTCATTTGATCTGCATGGCTACATTTTGAACTTCGCAACTGCATGCTTCTACTTCTCTTTCCTTTTGTTTTCTTTTCTCTCTTTTTTTTCCCTTTGCAGCTTCACTTCTCTACTAGTACTGCGTCATACCATTGGAATTCGCGTATCGAACCAAAATTGTGTACAGACTCTGTTTAATTTGTAGTGCCTAATTTCAACTGTACTTTGACAGTTAGAAATTTCCTTCTCTTCTAATCATTGAGGGCTCTGCGAAGTAGGACTATCCCTATAGGGTTTTAGTCTACTTCAATTTATCATACCTGGTAGATTTTCTCTAGCTAATGTGGCTAACTGAACTGCGCCACCATTAGTAACATGCATAAAAATATATGGGTCAAGCCAATGCATTTTAAATTTTCCAGGAAATTTCATGAACTTACTATCATACAAGAGGACAAGGTCTCCTACTTGAAATATTTTGTGCTTGATATGGCGATCATACCATGCTTTTTCTCTGTCCTTCTGTAATTGCTGGTGAAAGTTTGCAATGAAGCGATCTTCCTCGAATCCAACCAAGTGTAGAATCCTTTCTTGCAATGTCTCTTGATATGCCATTTCTGTGAATGCTACAATCCTTAAGCTTGGTACAATATACTCCATCGGCATCACAGCTTCTTGTCCATAGACCAACCTGAAAGGTGTATGACCTATTAGTTTCTTATAAGTTGTTCTATATGCCCATAATATAGCTGGTATGTGTAGATCCAAATCGTCTCTATTTGTGTTGCATACTTTGGTCAATGCATTCTCCAATGCTTTGTTAAATGCTTCGACAGTTCCATTGGCTTGTGGATGGTATGGTGTACTCTTCTGATGATGTATCTAAAATTCTTCAGTCAGTGCTTCAATGGTTTTGTTCAGGAAGTGAGTTCCTTGGTCACTCATTAAGACTTTTGGGCATCCAAATCTGTTAAGGATATTCTCAAAGATGAACTGCGCGGTAGTAACTGCGTTATAGTCCTTCACTGGTTTATCTTCTACCCATCTGGTGAGATAATTTGTCGTGGTGATAATATATCTCGTACTAATTCTCTTCCCTGGTGGGTTAATTGGTCCAACGAAATAAATTGCCCATTTGTCAAATGCTTGTAAAGTCAGTTGAGGTCTTAATGGATTTTCATCTCTTCATGATGGATTTCTAGTCCTTTGGAACACATCGCAACTTCGACAATGTTCTTTTGAGTCTTTGTGGAGGGTAGGCTACCATAGTCCTGCTCTTAATATCTTCTACGCAATTACTCTCCCTACGTAGTGACCTCTAGACACACCTAAATGTGCCTCAGCCAATATAAATGTCTTTTCATGTTCTAATACACATCGGCACAACACTTCATCTGGTCCCAACTTGTATAGTTGTCTTGTGATGATAGTGAAGTTTGCTGCTTTAACTACCAGCTGCTTCTTCTGCTGGGTAGTGAACTCCATAGGTGCCAATCATGTAGTCAAGAATTCTACAATGTCTTTATAATAATCATCTGCAATTTGGATGGCAAATAACTGCGCATCAGGAATATTGTCTTCAATATTTGTGGGTTCTTCGCCTGACTCAATTCTTGAGAGATGGTCAAGTCCTAGGTTCAGTCTTCCTGGTTTAACAATAATTTCAAAGTCATACTCTTGAAAGAGTAGTAACCATCTTCATATTCTCCCCCCTAACACTGGCTTATTGACCAAGTACTTCAAATTTGAATGGTCAGTGTACATGGAGAAGTGCACACCCAGCAAATAGTGTCTGAATTTCTGCAGTGAGTACACCATAGCTAGACCTTCTCTTTCTGTAGTGGTGTAATTCTTTTCGGTTGAAGACAACTTTTTGCTTGAAAATTAAATGGGGTGATCAATGCCTCCTTCACCTGGTTGAGCGAGCACAATGCTTAATTCTATAGATGAAGCATCAACATGTACCTGAAATGGTTTATTCCAATCTGGAAAGACTAGGATAGCCGCAGTTACCATTTTCTCTTTTAATGTATCTAGTCCTTTCTCACATTCTTCGCTCCATATGAATTGTGCTTCTTTCTTCAGAAGTTTCTCCATTGGTGTGGTTATCTGCGCATAACTCTTGATGAAATTTCTATAGTATCCTGTATGTCCCAGTGTGGTGCGAAGTTGCTTTACTAAATTCGGTGCTGGTAGATTCACAATGACTGTGATCTTCGCAAGATCAACCATCAGACCTTGCTTGCACACAATGTGGCCTAGTAGGATACCATAGGGTACACAAAAAATAAATTTCTTCAGATTCAATGAGATTTGATGTTGCATACACTTAGATAACATCATTATGAGGTTTTCATAATGGTTCTTTAGTAAACCAAATACAGTCCAATCATCAAAATAGACTTCTAAGAACTTATGGATAAAGTCCTTGAATGCAGCCACAACAACTCTAGAAAATATAGAAGGTGCATTCTTCAAACCAAATGGCATAACTATGTACTGGTATGTGTTGGTTATGGAGCCTGATCTCTAGATTCATAGATATTATTATTCAGCCATATTTGTACCCCAGGTTTTGTTATGATCCCAACACGAACCCCATGGGGTCCGGGGGCTAGCGGGCCCCCGAGAAATTTTTTTGGGCTATTTCGCCAATAGATTTTGGGCCCATGGTTTTGGGTATCCCATGGTATTTTCCAATTGTATTTCCCCTATAAAAGAATGACATTGTAATACGGCTATGGTTGATGTATTAGGTTTCATGCATTGTAAATGTCTCTAAGATCAAGAAGAGAGACTGTGAGACAGTGAAGAGGAAGTGTAGCAGCCGTGTTGCAGGTTGTATCCCTTCACTTTGTTGGATGGTATAATAATGACTGGAAAATTCAGTGTGGACATATCCCATCTTGGGTGAACCACGATATATCTGTGTCTCTCTTGTAATGTATATGTGTGATTATATTTGCATTTCTGTTTATTGTTATTGCTCTGCGATCCTATTTTTCTAACAGTATGATCGCCATTCAGTAGAAAATGTAGTTTTATGTCTTTTTTCTAAGTCAACTATTATCTGATGGTATCCAGAGAATCCATCAGTGAATGAGTAGGCCTCATTTCCTCCAACATTGTCTAGTACTTCATCTGTAAATGGAGTAGGGAATGGGTCGTGTAGCAAAGTATCATTGAGCTTCCTCAGGTCTACGCAGATTCTAATTTCTCCTTTTTCCTTCTTATCCTGGATGAGCATAGGGCTTATCCATTCTGATTCTTTGACTAGCTCAATGATCTCTGCATCAAGAATATTGTCGAGCTTTTCCTTAACTCTTTATTTGTATCTGGGATTCAGTCGATAAGGCCTCTGTTTGATAGGCCTTGCACCGGGATTGAGAGGTATCTTCATGAATCCCAAGTCGCACAAAATGACTTTCATTTCAGTGAACTTTGTTGAAAACAAATCCTCATATTCATGCAGAAGGTCTGCGATTTGCGCGATCGTTTCATCATCTCAGTAATCCCCAATAGATGTGAACTTTATCTCTTTGCTTGTGCCAATGTTAACTTTCCTTGTTTTGACAAGGCTGCTCAGATCTAGAATTTCTAATGGAGGTCCTTCTACATCGCGTGCTCCCTCTGACTCAGGTATATTGATATTGCATAGATCCTCCTCATCACTCTCTTCCTCATCTTCTTCATCTGTGGAGAGGTTATAACATTCAGGGGAATATTCTATCATTCTTTCCCATTTTTGTTGATAATAAACAAGTGTATATGTCTTCGAATATCTTTTCTTTGATAATGTGCAGAGCCTCATTTATGCTCCGGTAGTCATCTTCGAAACTGAAAGTTCTCTAGAAGTTCACTATCATGATAGACCAATCTGTCATTCCTCTATGAAGCTCTGCGTCTATATACCATTTCTTTGTAATCTTCTCTAATGTGTGCGCAAATAGATCAACCCATTATGTCTGCAGTATATTTTCCTGTGTTTTTGGACAAATCTCTATGCGATCTCTTGGATTTGTTTGTCCATTATAATTTACTATCGTCAGTGCATCTTTCTCTATGAAACTGAGTTCCATCATGTGCTTTCACGGTTCCCATGTGTTCAGAGTGTCCTTATGCGCGGCCCACCATCTTGCAGGTGTAGCACGTAGTGCTGAATCTAATGCTAACAGCTTATATTCATCTGGAATTACATTATATTCTTGAAAAAATGAATGAATGATACTCAAACCATCATGGGTAGGGATTGGAATTACCTCTGCTCCAACCCAACGTATTGATTGGTGATGTATGCACCTTTCCTGGAAGATACTTCATGCATTTTGCTTTGCCAGCTCTCCAATCCTGCATCAGAGTCTAATATGCAAGAGTTGTCATAGCACAAACTAAGCGTTCCATCAGCTGTAGGATTGATGTAATCGACGTGGTTTACTGTCATCTTATAGATGCGATCAAGTTCTTGTGCTTTTCATTCTTCTTGTATTGGTTCATTGTATCCTGGTCCTTGTAAAGGGTCCAAAGGTGTGATGAACCTGATATCTGCCCCTTCAAATATCATCTTTTTTCTCTTCAGATTGATGTTCGCGAGGATATCCATCA
The DNA here is from genome assembly GCA_027924585.1 of Larix kaempferi. Lineage (NCBI taxonomy): Eukaryota > Viridiplantae > Streptophyta > Pinopsida > Pinales > Pinaceae > Larix > Larix kaempferi. The sequence goes on along the minus strand of BSBM01002203.1, from coordinate 40,611 downwards.
CCCAATCTATCCCCAATAATGGTGGATATGGGTTACTATCGTCGATGATATCAATAACCTCGAAGTCTGCTGAACTTGTTACTCCATCAATGTCCACAAGTACATTCAAGAGTCTTCCAAATGGAATAAATTTCTACTGATTAGAAAATATCAACTGGATAGGTGACCATGATAACCTTGGTTTCCCCATCAGTTCCCATGTTTGCTTGGTCAAGATATTCACTTTGGATCCCAAGTCAATGATAATCTAGTCCATTTCGTAGTCTCCAATCTGTGCACTTAGCCTCATTTCTCGGCCTGTTCTCTTATGTCTTTTTATATGGTGAACTACGCTCTAAACATTATTCATGCAACTGCGTTGTTCATAGTGGTTTAGTAAATTTTGCATTTCTACTAAAGAATCTTCGCTTTTCAGTAGATTCATATAGCTCCGTAGGAACTGCGCAACATAAACCGTTGTTTCTTCTATGGTACATGTCTTATTGTATGCTGCTGGCATATACTTCATATGCATTGTTTCACTTCGCAATGGGATTCTTGGTGTTACAGGTGCTGGTTCTTTGAAGGTCTCCCTTGCTTCTGCAAATACTTCTTTGTTTCTTTCCAGATTGAAAGAAGGTGCTTGCCCAGTTGCTTTTCTTATCCAGACCCCTTCAGTAGGTATCTGCTTAGATTGGTGGTCTTCAGAAGTCGAGGCTTTTGGTTCTTTATCTCTTCCTGTTGTAACACCACTTCATGTCACAACATTAATGTTTGTATCTCTAGTTCTTTTCTCTGCTACGATCATCTGAAAAATCCATTTTTTCCCTTCTTGTCTTCTTTCTTGCATCTTCGCTTGCAATATTGGGCATGCCTCAATAACATGGTCAAAAGACTTACATTATTTACATGTAGTAAAAGGATTGGTACGGTCTCTGTATAGATGGCCATGATGACCATAGTTTTGGCATATAAGCTAACCTCTTCCTCTTCCTTGGCCATTATTTCATCCTCTTCCTCGAAATCCACCATGACCTCTATATGAGCCTGGATCATACTATGCATTATCATTGTGCTACGGTGTTTCTTCTTGAACTCTGTAGACATCATGCTTACTTTATATCATTATTTCATATGCTCTACGGTTGGAAACATCATGGCCAACTGACTTACAAAATGTGCAGTATAAATTCTTGGGTGTTCGCACATACTTGTGGATCAAATAACAATCCTTTGGTCGATGTCCTCTGCATCAACAGATTTCACACCACGGTCCTTGTTGTTGACTTAGTGGATTTGGTGCTCCACTATCAATGTAATCTTTGAAAACTGGACAGTGTTCTTTCAGGTGTCCTTCTCCTTTGCATTTTGTACACGAGGCTTCTTCTCTTATTTATTTTCCTTTCTTGATGTCTTGTAGTTGTAGTGTTAGGTTTACTAGTTGGTTCTAGATCTGGACCATGTCTTGGATAGTCTCTCCTATGGGTGAATCCTTTAGCTTCATGGAAATCTCTGTTTTGGTGTGAGAGACGGGGGGTGTTAGGGGGTTGGGGGAGAGAGAGAGAGGGGTGGTGTTAGGGATAGGTGATAGAGAGAGGGGGGGGGGGTGAGTGGAAGGAGGGTGTGGGTTTTTAGGAATAGGGGCAGGAGGATGGTTATGGGAGAAAAATAGATAGAGATCAGGGCGGAGGGTAGGGTTTCAGGGATGATTAGGAAATTAGTGGTAAAGGGGAGTATAGGTTCGAGGAAGAGAGAGAGAGAGAGAGAGAGAGAGAGAGAGAGAGATGGGGATGGTAAGTTTTAGGGGGGGGCATTAGGAGAGAGAAAGAGAGGGAGGGGTTTAACATAGAGAAATGGAGGAGCTTTGGGTGAGTATGAGTGGTGTTAGGGAGTGAGATGGGGGGTTATGGATGGTGATAATGTGTGTGAGAGAGAGGGTAGGAATTATGGGATTGAAGGAAATTAGAGGGAAAGGGGGGTATAGGTTTGAGGAAGAGAGAGAGAGAGAGAGAGATGGGGGTGGTAAGTTTTAGGGGGGGGATTAGGAGAGAGAAAAAGAGGAGGGGTTTAACATAGAGAAATGGAGGAGCTTAGTGAGAGTATGATTGGTGTTAGGGATAGAGATGGGGGTTTAGGGATAGTGATAATGTGATAGAGAGAGGGGAGGCGTTATGGGATTGAGGGAGAAAGAGAGGGCTAGGGTTTTGGCATGGGTGGAGGTATTGGGTAGAGATAAGGTGATAGATGGGGTTAATATAAGTTAAGAGGAAGAGGGTAGAGAGAGAGAGAGTTTGGGGGAACCGGAGCAACGGTGTGGGTGATTAAGGGTAGGGGGAGGAGAGGGGTTTTGTGAGAGAAAGAGATAGATATTAAAGCGGGGTGTGGGGGAATAGGGTTATAATGAATATTATGGACATTAGAGAGAAGGTGGGGTGCAGGGTGGGTGTAGAGAGAGAGAGAGAATCAAGGGGGGAGGGACTAGGTGATTATGGGTAGGGGAGGAGGGGATTTTTGGGATAGAAAGAGATGGAGATCATGGTGGGGGGAGGGGGTATACAGGCTTAGGGAATATTATATAAGTTAGAGATAAGAGGGGGTATAGGGTGGGGAAAATAGAGAGGGAGAGAGAGAGGGAGGGGGTTTGGTATAGGGGGAGTAGGAGATATATAGAGAGAGGGGAGAAGGGGGTGGCTATGGGTAGAGAGGGATATAAATATCAGGGTGAAGGGAGGGGTATGGATTTAGTGAGCATTAGGAGAGTTAGAGAGAAGGGAGGTGTAGTGTGGGGCCAGAGAGAGAAAGGGGGCTGGTAAATGGTAGGGAAGGTGGGTTAGGAGAGGCAAACAGAGAGAAGGGATTAGTTGTAGGGGGTAGGAGAGAGAGACGGGGGCTTTGGTTAATGGTAGAGAGAGTAGGAGGGGGGAAAGGGAGATTGAGGGGTGTTTAAGGATACTGAAAGTGATATAGAGAGAGATAGGGTGGTTGTAGGGTGTTGGGGGAGAGAGAGAGAGGGGTTGGGTTATGGATATGTGAAGTATATGTGCGTGTGTGAGAGGGAGAGAGCGGGTAGAGGGTGTGGTTATGGGTAAAGAAGGAGATAGAGATTGAGGTGTAAAGAGGGGTAGGTATTTAGTAAGAATTACAAAATTTAGAGGGAAGCAAGTTATAGGGTGAAGGGATAAACAAAGAGGGGGTTTTTTTAAAGTGTTGGGGAAAGGGTTAGGAGAGACAAAGAGGTAGAAAGGTTTAGTTGTAGGGGGAGTTAGAGAGAGAATGGGGGGGGTGGTTATTAGTATGGAGAGTAGAAGGGGGGATAGAGAGAGAGGGGATGTTATGGGTAGTGAGAGTATGTGTGAGAGAGTGAGAGGGATGTGTTAGGGGGTTGGGAGAGAGAGAGATGGGTGGGGTTAGGGGTAGGTGGAGTGGAGAGAGAGAGGGGGGGTGAATAGAAGAAGGGTGTGGGTTATTAGGGATAGGGGGAGGAGGGTGGTTACAGGAGATAAAGAGATAGAGATCAGGGTGGGGTGTATGGTTTTAGGGATTATTAGTATACTTAAAGAGAAGGGTGGTAAATGGTGGGTGCAAAGAAAGAAATATAGAGGGGTATAGAGGGGGGTTACAGAAGAAGAGTGGGGTGTTAGGGGTTGTGGGAATGATAGATAGATGGAAGGTTTTAGGGGGTTGGGTAAAAGACATAGTGGTGGAGGTTAGGTTTAGGAGGAGGATTAGGGTATTGATAGAGTGAGAGAGGGGGTTAGTAAGCATTAGAGAGAGAGAAATGAGTGGGGTTAAAGGTAGGAATCGGGGTAGGTTGGTGAGAGAGTGAGAGAGGCTATTAGTAAGGCTTATAGAGAGAAAGAGGGTTAGTGGTTAGTGGAGTAGTAGGTTGTGTGTGTGTGTGTGTTAGATAGAGAGAGAGAGAGAGAAGAGGGGCTTTTAGGTTGTTAAGGGAAGTAAAGATGGGTAGGTGGAAAATGGTAGTGGTTTAGATTAAGAGAGACAGATAGAGAGAGAGGGTTATTGAGAGATAGAGAGATAGAGAGTATTAGGCATATGAGTGGAGTTAGGGAAATAGAGGGGTGGCTAGTGGTAGTGACAATGTGTGAGAGAGAAAGGGGCATTGTCAGGTGGTAAGAGAGAGAGAGAGAGAGAGATTGAGAGATAGGGGGTTTGGGGTAAGGGGATTAGGGGATATAGGGAGAGGGGAAGTCTTGGTGGTTATGGATAGAGAACGCAATCGAGATCATGGTGGGAAGTGGAGTAGGGATTTAAGGAGTATTAGGAAATTTAGAGAGAAGGGGTGTATAGGGTGGGGATAGAGACAGGGATAGTGGTGTGTGTTAGGATATTTAGACACTTAGGAGTTAGTTAAGATCAACTTGTGTAATATATCCGTTAGGGATAGTGTGTTTCTTTAGTATGCATTAGTATGCATTTGTAAATACTTAATCCGACGGTCATGATATGTTTTCGACATAGAGTGATCCGATGGCTCAACTTCTCTTAAATCAAACCTAACCTTGATCTGTGGCTTAACACCCGATTGGTCCATGATCTCTATTTAAAGAGCATGGAAGGTCATTGTTTAGTTGATCGATTATGAGAAGCTCATTTGTAACTTTCTTTCTTTGCATAATAAATTGTCCCGTAGAAGCTATTTGGCCGGGGCCGTGGAGTGTTTCCCTCAAGAGGGTTTAAACCACGTCAAAACATCGGTGTGTTGATCTATGATCTGTTGTGTGAAGTGGTTTCTCTTAGTGTTCAGTCCTTTGGTAGTACCCAGTGTACCCGAACATGGTATCAGAGCTTTTATGAAGTACCGCTTCCTGTTATGATCTAGATCTTGAACTGTTGTTGTCGAAACTCGAAAGAGTTTCTAGTTCTGGTATTTCTGTGCATTTCTGGGCTGTGGGAGGTGTTCCATTACGTCCGAAGCGTCATTTACATTAGGAAATAGTTTTCGTTTGATTGAAAAAGGTTCCCGGTTGCTCCAGAAACGCGTATTTCATCAAATCTGAAGGTATAATGTTACAGTGACGCATTTTTTTATTTCGTTTTTTGAAAGAAAAAAAAATCTCATATTTCATCTTTTTTTCACTGTTAGATTTTTTTGGTTCGGATTGTTTTTTTCCCGTCTGCGTATGCTCTTTGCCGTGCACCTTGAGCGATCTCGGCAAATCAGAAACAGAAAGGGAAAGGGTTTTTCTCGGCTGCGTATGCTCTTTGCCGTGCACCAAGGTCAAGCTAAATCAGAAACAGAGAGAAAATGTATACTTTCCGGGCAAGCTAACAAGATCTAACTCCACAAGTGTGGAATTTTTTTTTTTTGTTTCGATTTGTGGTCTGTTTTGCAGGGAAAAGGGCAAGCACGCAAACGGAGCAAGAAGAGTAAAAAAAAAAAAAAAAACCTTCCTCATTCCCATATTTTACATACCTTTTAATCTAGCTCACTTGGTTCAAAGTTGCTTTATTCCTTAATAGGTCTTGAGTTCAAGTCTTAGGAAGTTACTTTTAAAAGAGAAAGTGCATGCAATTTCTATTTTCAAGTTACTTTATTGTAAAAGTGCATCTCACTTAAATAATAAAAAATAAAAATACAAGTGAGTCACTTAAGTTTTTTTATTGTTGCACTATTTAAAAGTAATATCATTGTAAAAGTGAAATCACTTATTTTACAAAAGTGGTTCACTTAAAGCAACTTTTTTGTAAAGTGATTGTCAAAAGGTTCATTTTGGGAAGAGGGGGTTCTTTTTTTTAGCTGGACATTCTCTAGCTGCCACGTCACTATTGGGGACATCTTCAACAGTTTCTTTGTTCAAGCATAACTTCATCATACAGAGTCAGTTTTTAGTGCTGTTTTTTTTTAAACCGCCTATTTTTTCGAGCTCTTCACATCCAGACTATTGGTTTCTACTTTTACAACCATTAATTTAAAAATATGGCCTCCCCTTGTGATATTCTACTTGATAGTTCCAACTATTTCTCATGGAAATCTCGTATGGAGGATGTTCTACGAAGTAGGGGACTTTTCAGAATTACAACAGGGAAAGAAAAAGAACCCACTGATGATGATAAGAAAATAAAATGGGAAAATAGATGTGATGAAGCTCGTGGATTGATTGGGATGTCAATCTATACTGATTTGCGATTCCACATATATGGAATTGATGAACCTAATGCTTCTTGGGACAAGTTGGAAACTGTGTTTGGTAAACACAATGAAATTCGAGGTCACCAACTCGAAAATGAGTTGATTTCTTTAAATCCAAGTGACTTTTCATGCATTCAAGATTATTTATCTAAGTACAAAACTCTTAAACTCTTATGTGTAGAATGTAAGATTGAGAGGGAAGACAAACAGTGCATTTATCATATTCTTTCCAAACTTGGACCTGCATATTTTGTTTTTGTATCTACATTTTACTCCATGAAAGCATCCTTGCATGCAGCTAGTTATCAAAAGCCTAGTCTTGAATCCTTTTGTGATTCCCTGATTAGAGAACAAGATAAACTCATTCATCTTTGAATAATCAACAATGCAGATACATCTGGGAAAGCCTTATTGTCCCAACAGAAAGAAAAGTCCAATCCTCCCAAGAAACAAAATTTTCACAATAATAAGTCAAACAAGGGTCCCAAACCCTCTCAGTCAGCTCCTTCTTTAAAAAATGACAAAGGATCAAAGCAAAAAGGCAAGAAGACTGAGCGTCATTGCAACTATTGCGGGAAAGATAATCATGATGAATCTAAGTGTTTCAAGAAGATGGCAGCCTTGGAAGCAGCAATGAAGAAGCACCACATCAACCTAGATTTGTCTTCAGAATCTACCTCTCAAGGACATGCACTTTGTGCTTCTGGTTATTCTTATAATGTATCTTCTTATTCTACTTCAAATGAATGGCTCATTGATTCTGGAGCATCTTATCATATGGCTAAGGATCAAGCCATCTTTTCTACTATGCATGAATGTAACACCAAACAAATATTTGTTGGTGATGATAGATCTCTAAGTGTTGTAGGAGCTGGAACAGTTCCAGTAGATAATGGTCATTTTAGTGATGTACTATGTGTTCAAAGAATTTCTTGCAATTTGCTATCAGTCTATCAGATCACTCATTCTGGTGAAGGTAAAACTGTGACCTTTACACCTCACCAAGTTGTAATCAAGGATTTTAAAGATCCTCAACAGGTCCTAGCTACCGTAATTGTTGATAATATTACCAGGTTGTTGTAGCTAGGGTTTTACCCCTAGCTTGTGCCAATGAGCACCTACTAAGGAGAATGGACTCCTTAGTAGCAGTTCAGTACATTAAACTAATTATGCAAAAACAAAAAATTAAATTATTTCTAAGACAAGCATGAAGCATAAACACCAAAATGAAAGAATGACTTTGTATTGATGTTACCTTGAGTGTCAAGGTTGGTGAAGCCCTTTGCAGTGTCCAAGAGGATGCTCCAAGCTTCTGAATGCTCCTTCTCCTTCTCCAATGTTGGGGATGGGCCAAAGGTGGCTCTCAAGGTGAAAATAGTCCAAAGGTGAACTAGGGTTTCGAGAGAGTTTTTGGCAGAGTAAGGGTGCTTGTGATTGTGGATTTGGAATAAGGGATCTCCATCACCTATTTATAGTTTTTTGGTGGTGGAGTGCTGACCCATGGTTTTGGGAAACACATGGTTTTAGGCAGCTGTATAGGGTTTTTTCCTCCTTTTCCTCATTATTTTATATTTTTATTCCCTTTTTAGGGGATTTTTGCTATTTTTGGAGGAAAAGGGGGTTTTTTAGCCTTTTTTAGGCTATTTTGATGGTTTTGTGGCCTTTTGGAGGCATTTTAGGCCTTTTGGAGGCATTTTAATGGGATTTTTTGGGATTTTAATGGAAATATGGTAGGAAAATGGACAAATGAGCCATATAATGTGGTAAATGAGCTAGTGAGCACTTTTTGGGTGTTAACAGATTGCCCCCTGATGTGCGAGGGCAGGAGCTCATCGTATGGCCGATGGACATCATAAGTCATGAATGGTTTTCCTGGGATGTGGAGAGAAGAGAAGAAACAAACTGGAGCCCGGAACAACGATCCCGAACAACTGCAAGAACTAAAAGTACATAACCTCAATAATGGATGAGGAATCATCTGATCATATGGACGAGGCGGGCATTCCCATGCTCGTATCAGGATATAACATAACAATAACAATGAGGTCCAAAAAATGGGGACCTGAAATATACATGACCTCAAATACTGACTAAGGAATAATCTCAATATATGGACGAGGCGGGCATACCCATGCTCGTATCAAGATACATGAACAGAACTGTGAGGCCCGAAAAAGGGGACCTGAAAGATACATAGCCACTGTGTACATCATAAGGGTCCAGAGGGGACACAAAATCTGGGACATACTGCTGAGCTGACCATGTCTGTGCTGAAAAACTGATACACTGGAATAATCAGCAGTGCTACTGAGTGTGGTACCAAAGGAACTGATGAGCTGCTGGATCATAGTGACTGGGGTCAAACTCTCCATGGTACACTGAACTGGAACTGATCGGGAACTGAAACTGGGTACTCAAGGAAGCATGAAACTGGATGGCTTCCGAATACAAACGCCAACGCAGCCCGGACATCCACGGGAACATACAACTGGGCGTTCCGAAGTGACTCACCAATGTGCTAGAGTCGGGGGAAATACGGGGTCTTCGACAAAAAACTGATGGAATATAATCCTACGCGATCCTCAACGATGCGATCAAGGTGCTGAAGTCGAGCATGTGAGGAACAACCACTCGGAGAGGCAATGATGTCTCCTCTCAGAATGATCCGTAGGCACTTACCACAGATGGTGATAAGTCCAAGGCGTAGGGACCTCTGGGCCTATCCTCTGGAATAGAGGAGCTGTCGTCGACAGAGGGAGACCTGCCCCTATCAAGGCAATGATGTTTCCTTGACAGGAGCATGAGGTATAAGACCGAAATGTGATAGTGCTGATGGCAGGACTGATAAACTGTGGGGGGACAACTGGGAAAGTAGAGCGGGTGGACTCAAACTTCCTTTGTTCAGAGTATGATAATTGGAATGATCTGGCAGCATATGAAACTGGCTAAGGGGAGATGGATCATAGCTGTATTGGATCTGGGAAGGTTACTGGTTGAGGGAGACTCAAGCTGGTGTAAAATGGCAGGAGACTGCAGAATACTCTGAACAAAGGCGACCTGATTGGGGGTGCTGCCGAGATGATAGATCAAAGTGCCAGGAGGCACGGGAGGGTACTTCTTCATGGGTTAAGGAACTAGAAGAAGTGGGTGGATAAAATGATACTGTCGTGTGGATTTTACGAGCCCAGGATAGTTCATGCTCGTGGTTGCTTTCAATTTTAAGGAGTCTGAAAGCGATAAGAAGACTCTGAGGTAGTGGAATGGTACTGTCGTGTGGATTTTACGAGCCCAGGACAGTGCATGCTCGTGGTTGCTTTCAATTTTAGAGAGCCTGAAAGCAAGTAAGAAGACTCCAGGGGGTTGCTTTTTCGTAGATTTAGTCTCCAAGGCCCAAAGAAGCATAAAAGGATGCAATGAAGAACTCTTCTAGCCGGTGTGACTAGAGTATTCCTTTTTCGTAATTAGTCTACCAGGTCCGGAAAAGGGTTAAACTTATACCAGATAGACGCCCTTTCAGGTACTTTAACGAGCATGAAAGGAAGCAAGATTGCTCGGCGATCTTTTCATTCTTTTAGGAGTCAGAAAAGAGCTTAACGGAAACTCCCTAAGTGCCTTTTTCGTAAAGGACTTGTCCGGCCCGAAAAAGGGATAAAATTATACCGAACAAAAAGGAATGGCCAGGCAAGGAGGAAGTGTTCAATCAAGGATCAGTAGTGATGACCAAGAACGAGGGTAGGTGGGAACACTGATGGACCTCCTTGCGGGGTAGATGAAATGGTGGCAAAATAACGAAACGGTTGCAGTATGACAGGAGTGAATGGCTCATGTAAAAATGTGGAACAATCCGATGGCGGCCGATGTGGCATGCAAACCGAGGCAGCAAGGTGTCGGGACACAATGTTGAAATTGTACCAAGTGAGAGCGAGAAATGATCTCAAGCATCATCACGAGCTCGGAAAAATGAATCCGGCGATATAAAGGATATCAAAAACGGGTGACGGCCGATGTGGCACGTAAACCGAGGTGACGGGGGCATTTTGAAAAATGCCCGGAAAATCTGGAGGTGAGAGCGAGAAATGATCTCTAGCATCATCACCAGCTCGGAAAAATGAATCCGATGATATAAAACATGTGAAAAACGGAGAACGGCCGATGTGGCACGTAAACCGAGGCGACTAGTGGCATCTGGACACAATGTTGATATTGGTCCTGGTGAGAGCGAGAAATGATCTCAAGCATCATCACGAGCGCGGGAATATGAATCCGACGGTGCAAATGGTGCGAAAAACAGAGGTCATAAGGACTCCGGAATGGTCAAAGGAAAGAACTATGCGTATCAAATCCAATGTACAAGTGACACGTGACCTCAAAAATGGTTGAGATCACAAATGTGAAAAAGTGAGCAGGGTTAATGACTTGCCCCCATGCTATGTGCATGGGGTTTGTGATTATGGATCACATATGTGTGGGTTTGAACGATGGGTTCATTGACGTGTTGAGATAGATGTGATGGGGAAGGTTCAAAATGATTGATCATGCCCCCTATCCCAGGGTCGAGGGAATCTATTATGCCCCTTGACTTAGAGGTGTCAAGGTGGTGCTCTATAATGGCGGGGTCGAGACCGGGCATCTCAGTATAGGACCAGGCAAAGACATCACGGAATTCCTGGAAGAGTTTTTGGTACTCCTCAATCTCTTGTTTACTGCAGAATGCTCCTAAAGTGATGAGTTCAGGGGCACGTCCTGGGGCAGCGATATCAACTTGGATGACAGGTGAGATGTTGGCCATATTACCTTCCTCGAAGGCGTCGGGAGCAGGAATAGGGTCCTTGAACCAGTCAACCTTAGTGGGGAGGAAGTCTTTGGATTCGACCGCGTATTGGGTAGCGGTGCTAGAGGAAGACGCTTCTGGGATGAAATAGGAACGGTGGTGCATGTCATCCCAGGGATAATCCGGGACAGTAAGGGCCTCAAGAATCTCCTCATCAGTACGGAAAGTTTGCGTCGTCAAATCGGTTGACGAGGGAGTAGTGGTGGAAAAGATCATATAGATGGTATTAACCTCTCCGGAAGGTGAAGAGTCTGGGGGGTAGATCTCCTCAATGGTAGGTGGTGCCGTCTCAAGATCCAGATTGTTCATCTCATAGAGAGCCGCTCTGTAATCCGGGAGATCGGGACAATGATGTGAATAGTGCCCGTAAATACCGCAGATGGCGCAGGAGTGGTTGGTACGTAGGGACTTATCTTTAGGCTTAGGAGTAGGGTTTAGTTCGACTGTTGGGATGTTGGGGTCATCATCGAGCATTTGCATGTGCTTCTGCAATGCGGGTAACTGTGGGCATTGGTGGGTCGCATGGCCCAACTCGTCACACAGCGAGCATTTGGGAGGAGCACGAAACACTGGAGGGTTCTTGACTGTCTTGGGAGGTGGGACAGCAGTGTAAGGTTGTGGACCTCTGCCCCCAGTGGGTTGAGGAGGAGGAGGAGGTGTCGTGGAGGACGAAGGGGTAGAGACACCGGGAGGTGGCTGAGTGGTAGTAGCCATGGGTTGCACCGGCTGGAGGATGACTTCAGGTGTCGGCGGGCGAACGGGAGGCGAAAGGTACCATACAGGTAATCCCAAGGTTAACCCAGGGAGGCTAAGGGTAGCCATGACCGGGGCGCTTACTACTCCTGCTGGAGGAACTAGGAAGGGGATCGTATGGATCGGTGTAACACCAATGTGACTAGGTACCAATGGTGGTTTAGGCAACAAGGATGGTTGATTGTTAGGTGGTAGGATGTCATGGGACAAGGTACATAAGTCAGACATTTCGGGCGTAGATGATGGCGGAGGAATGGATTGAAAGGTGGAGATCATCGGCGCGTCTGAGTAGACTCCAGGCCCCGTAGAGGAAACAAACGAGGTGGTGGCACTAGAAATAGGTTGTTCAACCATGGGGAGAACGTTTTCCGGTGCCGCCGGAGCACTGGGATCATAGTAGGTGAGCTGGTCAATCTTAACCACGCGTCCTTCGTGGGGGAACATCATGGTGCGAAAGACAGAAGAGGCAACTGCCCGCATGGCATACATGTAGCTGCGGCCAAGTAGAAGGTTGTAATCCAATTGGGCATTGATTACCTCTATGTCAATAAGAACTGTTTTACCACCTAACTGGACTGGAACGTTGGGTAGAAGGCCTTGGGGCTGGGCCGAACGACCGTCGTAGGCACGTAACGCAGTGGTGGACTGCTGGAGAGGAGGGGATCCTAGCTTCTGCCATACAAATGTAGACATAACGCATGTGGAAGCACCCTCATCGATGATGCACCGATGGATAACAAGATTCCTAACGGAGACTGTAACTTGGAAGGCTAAGCTGGAAGGTAGGCGTGGTTCAGACTGGTCTAAATCAAATGCCATCAAATGCGAATCAGTTGGGTCAATCCCCCCGATGGCGGAAAGTAAAGTCTTGCGCTGGGAAGGGCAGTTTTTCAAGACTTCCAACGCAGACATGGCTGCGGGAGATTGGGCTAGGTCGTCTACGATGTTGTAGTTTGACGCAGCGCGCGCGTTAGGGTTATTGTTGATTCGGCGAAGTGGGAAACGAGGTGCTTTCGCAGCGCCGTCTATGGGAGGCGGAGGTATACGTAACGCCTGATCGGTGGGATGAGCGTTAGTAGGTTTATCCGTCGGAGTGGCTTCATAGGTGGAGCCATATTGGTTCCGACGGGTCTGTAGGTTGACGTCAGCAGATGACATCATCAGTAAGTGGTGGGTACCTGAGTCGAACATGTGTTGATCAGGAGCAGCGTAGGTGATCTGTTGTTGTTGGGCCGCATTGGCTTGATGGGGAGCCAACGGCTGAGTGTTCACTACGCCTTGGGTTGGTAATGGGTTTTGCAGCACCAAAGGGGGTTGCTGAGGTTGGGGGGGGTTGGGCGGTGCTTGGGGAGCCGCATGCCCTTGGCGATGGGCCTCGTCAACCCAAAGCTGCCGAGCTCGCTCCAAGTGTGGGCAAGCATGGGTGTAATGGCCATAGACTCCGCAAATAGAACAAGGGTGGTTTGTTCGTAGATTGGGGTTTTTGGCCTGCTTGGGCGGGCGATCAGGGTTTTGATTAGCGGGGGCCGCATTGTTATTGTCAGGGGGATTAGCCGGTTGACCAGCTTGGTCTGCAGGTTGGTTGTTTCCCCGATTACGACCCTTGCCGCGGTTCTGTTGGCCCTGGTTACGTTGGTTATTCTGGTTTTGCTGCGGGTTCTGTTGGGCGTAAACTTGCCCTTGGGCAGCAGGTGGATTCTGAGGTTGCGCAGGTGCAGGAGCAGGCTGCGGGGGATGATATGTAGGTTGAGGCTGAGCAGGTGCAGCAACTTGAGCGGGTTGCTGATAGGACTGCGGAGCAGGTTGTGGATGTGCCGCAGGGGCTGCCTGTGGCGGATAATAAGCTGGTGGGGCTTGTGAAGGCGCAGGAGCCGGGGCAGTCTGCTGATGGTAATAAGGCTGAGGGGCGACTGGAGGAGCATAAGCAGGAGTCGCATACCCAAAGCACTGAGGTGGACACGAAGGTCCATGGGAATGGTGATGTGTCATGGGAGCATATGAGTTGGTTGCTCCAGACTGGGAGGTAGCCCTCGACAGGTCGGGGCCAGGGGTAGGACGTGCTATAGAAAATGGTTGGGGATGCGAAGAAACACGGCCAATGATACCATCTGCAGCGTGGGATGCCCCCGGCGCATCATGATGGGAGGACTCGCCGCGAGGGGCGTCAGGTATAATGGTATAAAGGTAACCCGACTGGGCGTAAATGAGGTCGAACTGCTGTGCCTTAAGGATGGCCTCTTCTTCAGACTGGGGTCTTTCTGAAGCTACATCCTTAGCGATGACAGGAAGCAGGGACTTGAGGAACCAATCGAGGAAGATACGGTCATCTAGTTTAATCTTGCATAAGCTACGGCGTCTACGCCACTCATGGATGTGGTCCGTGATATGGGTAGCCGTGTTTTGTCTACAAGATAGAAGGATCTCAACGCCCGCGTCATAGCGGACTGGCAACTGGAAGAACTGCAGGAAGGTCGAGGCCAGGGAAGAAAAGGTGGCATGGGTCCCATGAGGCTGCTCAATATACCACTTGGCTGCAGAGCCAGTGAAGGTGCGCTGTAAGAGACGGAGGCGAACAGAGTCATCCACAATGGAGTTAGAGGAACACCATAGGTGGAAAGACATGATGTGGTTCTGTGGGTCCTCACCGGCCTTACCCTCGAATTTAGGGATGTCAGAGGGTAGTTTGGTAGGCATATGAGGCCACATAGGGTCGTGTCGAATAGGATCGTTGGTCAATCTGGCCAGGTCAGGTAGGTTGAGGCTAGCCATGAACGGCAAACTGGAAGAAGGCTGTGACACAGTAGTGCTGTGGACCAAGTTGGGGCCAGTGCCCCCAAGTGGAGGAACAAGATTTAGGGTGGTGCCCCCAAGTGGGGGAACTGAGGTAGTGAAGGATGGTCCAGCACCACCATTGGTAGTGTGAGCTACTGATGTAGTGGGGATAGGTATTCCCGCTGTGGGAATAGGTACCGTGAGGGGAACGGTAGATGGTTGCCCCATGGAGGGCATACCAAAAACAGGTGTAGTAACTGGTGTAGTGGTGGATGTGCCACCAATGGTCCCTATGACAAATGGAGTGGAAGTCGTGCCAGCCATGGGGCTAGTAGGGGCAGTATAAATAGGGTTCTCAGACTCTTCGTCAGAATCAGAGGTAAAGTAAGGTGCGTCACTATCTGGTGACGGAGACCTACGTCGCTGACGAGTGGAGTCAAGTGACAAGGCTCTAGATATGTGATGAGTGGTATCAACGGACAATGATCGGAATCTATGACGAGTGGTGTCAAGAGAACCGTGCTGTGGGGGCTCGCCCCTGAGGCGCCGAGAATGTCTCGGGGACTCAATGGTGACGGATGGTGTCTAGTCTCTGTGGGTTGAGGTGAGTATAAAAACAGCTCAAAAATCCTAATGCAACCGAGTGTGCAGAAGGAGAGCTAAAAAGCAAGGCACTCAGGCCAACAACCAACTCAAAACACCCACTGCAACAGCTGTGCTACAATAGGTGGAGTAACAACAAAGATGGTCAGAATACCAACAAACAGCAGGTTTCCTAGAAAAGAAAAATGGTGGACTCACTAGACCAAAGGGAGGTAAAGGAGCATGCAAACACCTAGCTAAAAGTATTCTGACTCAACTAAACATATCCTCTGCAAGGTGATGAAATCCAAGTCAGACAATATGAGTAGGAAAGCCAAGTGGCTATGATATCCCCCTACCGGGAGGGACACCGGGTAGTCAATCCTAGAAGAATGGCCACTAAGATACCCCGTTCATGACACGTCCAGAAAGGTGAATCTGCCGTTTAGTTCGTTGACCGCAATACCCCTATACAGGGATATCCCGCGAACCGCGAAAGGTAGCCCTTCGGTTACTGAATGGAGTGCGATATTCCACTCAGGCCTCCGGAACCAGTCTCCCGACTTCAACCCTCCTAAGGGAGAGGCCCTCTGATAAACTGGTCGTGACCGTGCCAAAAAGTACTAGGGGATTTTGGTTCCCTATTTGGACAACGACTATGTCTCAAGTGAAATAACCAAGGGGTGTTATTGGAAGCCTATCCCCCTGATCCTACCTAACTACAATGATTCTTTTGTGTTCCCCAAGTGGGGTTAGAATGTTGGTTTAGTTAGGTACTTTTTAAGGCTCACTTGATTTTATGTGACAGAGTGTGTGCTCGTGAGGTGTTGAACCCAAAAATAGAAGTGCCACAAGGGAGGGCAACTTCCAATCTATCAATAATGCTGAAATTGATTCTTTTAACTTGCAAAATTTTCTGAAATAAAAATACTGAAATTTTAAAAAGATTCTGTAAAAGGAACAGAAATTATGTTGCAGAAAGGCTGTAAGGAAGTGGGCTGCAGGTGGGACAGAGGGCTGTTCAAATGCAGAAAATATTGCAGCAAGAGGGGCTGGGCTCAAAACAGGAAAAGAGCAGAAATCAGACCGCGGGTCTGTGGCGGATCAGAACAGGCCGACCGCGGGTTTGAGGGAAACAGCGGCGGTCAGGTCGCGGCTATCGGGCCAACAGAGGCAGTCGGGACGCAGGAAACAGGGGAAAAGGCCCAGTCGGGTCGCGGCTATCGGGCCAACAGTCGCAGTCGAGACGCAGGAAAAATGGAAAAAGAAACAGTCGGGACGCGGCTAAAAGGCTAACAAGCGCAGTCGGGACGCCCGAAAGAGGCAGAAAGCAGCAGTCGGGACGTGTGAAAAAGGCCGACAGGCGCAGTCAGATCGTGGCAAACAGGCTGATTAGCCACGGTCGGATCGCAGGTAACAGACTTGAATCCGCTGGCAGAGCGTCGGAAGCAGTCTGAGAGCCACGGTCGGATCGCGGGTAAAGGCCTGAAAGGCGCGGTCGGGACGCGACTGCAGAGGAAAAAGACGCGGTATGCAGCGGCCGAAAGGGACAGCCGAAAGAAAAAATTTAAAAAACGGAAACCAGAAATTCGAAAACTAGGGGAGTCGCCAAAACTGTAGCTAGGGTTTTACCCCTAGCTTGTGCCAATGAGCACCTACTAAGGAGAATGGACTCCTTAGTAGCAGTTCAGTACATTAAACTAATTATGCAAAAACAAAAAATTAAATTATTTCTAAGACAAGCATGAAGCATAAACACCAAAATGAAAGAATGACTTTGTATTGATGTTACCTTGAGTGTCAAGGTTGGTGAAGCCCTTTGCAGTGTCCAAGAGGATGCTCCAAGCTTCTGAATGCTCCTTCTCCTTCTCCAATGTTGGGGATGGGCCAAAGGTGGCTCTCAAGGTGAAAATAGTCCAAAGGTGAACTAGGGTTTCGAGAGAGTTTTTGGCAGAGTAAGGGTGCTTGTGATTGTGGATTTGGAATAAGGGATCTCCATCACCTATTTATAGTTTTTTGGTGGTGGAGTGCTGACCCATGGTTTTGGGAAACACATGGTTTTAGGCAGCTGTATAGGGTTTTTTCCTCCTTTTCCTCATTATTTTATATTTTTATTCCCTTTTTAGGGGATTTTTGCTATTTTTGGAGGAAAAGGGGGTTTTTTAGCCTTTTTTAGGCTATTTTGATGGTTTTGTGGCCTTTTGGAGGCATTTTAGGCCTTTTGGAGGCATTTTAGGCCTTTTGGAGGCATTTTAATGGGATTTTTTGGGATTTTAATGGAAATATGGTAGGAAAATGGACAAATGAGCCATATAATGTGGTAAATGAGCTAGTGAGCACTTTTTGGGCGTTAACAGTTGTACAAGTTTAACAACTTTGGGTCATCACCTTTTGTTAAAATTCAATATGCTAAGACAGAAAATAGCAGCATTACATTCCATTTCACAATAATAGCATATACAGGATCACTGAAGAAACAACAAGCACAACATAAACACAAGAGACAGAGATTTATCCTGGGAAACCCTCATGGGGTAGAAAACCCAGCAAAGCTTCCTCAATATAGATGACCAGCAATATACAAAGATGAAACCCTGAGACATGATCTCCTCCTCCACAATAGCAGACCTCTCCTCCACAAGTGCGCTATCCTCAAGTGTGTGAGTGTGTCAAATGAGGAACACACCTCCTCTATTTATACACTACACTGACATGTATTTTACATAGGTACACGTAGGCTCGTATTTAACCAATGGGTTAAATACCACACTACAACTGACTGGGCTGACCCCTCTAGGGTGGTCTAATAACCCTTTGACCCACATAACACATAAAGGGCCGACCTCCACTAGGGAAGTCTAATAACCCAAGTTACCACATTCTGACGGAGGAATAAACATCTCCGGATATACAATAAGATCTTTATGGAGGAATGAAACATCTCCGGAATAATAAAGTACAATTATAATATTCTTTGAAGTTACAATATCTCAACACTCCCCCTTAACGAGAAGGATATTATAACAGCATCTGCACGAGCAAGGAGTCATCAACATCATACATGATACATCTATAAATCATTGGAAGCTTTCTCAACATCATCAGTAACTCAACTAGTTACTGGAACATCTTCAATATTGGAACATCAACATCATCAGAGTTGATAGTACTCAATCATCAGCATCGTCAACACGCGATCAACACAATCATCAGCATCATCATCACACGATCATCAGCATCGTCATCACACAATCATCAGCATCGTCATCATACGATCATCAGCATCACGATCAGCATCGTCATCATACGATCATCAGTATCATCATCACATAATCATCAGCATCGTCATCATACGATCATCAGCATCATCATCATACGATCATCAGCATCGTCATCGCACGATCATCAGCATCGTCATCACACGATCATCAGCATCGTCATCACATGATCATCAGCATCGTCATCGCACGATCATCAGCATCATCATCGCACGATCATCAGCATCGTCATCCCACGATCATTAGCATCATCATCACACGATCATCAGCATCGTCATCGCACGATCATCAGCATCGTCATCGCACGATCATCAGCATCGTCATCCCACGATCATCAGCATCATCAAAGGATGATGTAAACCAGTCATGTACATTTTGAACCGAAGTCCAAGGACGATCCAGTCCTATCATGTTCTCGGAGACCTCATGTCTATGGCTCAGTTTACAGGACCAAAGTCCAAGGATGATCCAATCCTTACCGTACATTTAGGACAGCGTCCAAGGATGACTTAATCCTCCACCGTACATTTAGGACCACGTCCAAGGATGAATTAATCCTCCACCGTCTTTTAGGACCACGTCCAAGGATGACTTAATCCTCCACCGTCTTTTAGGACCATGTCCAAGGATGACTTAATCCTCCACCGTCTTTTAGGACCATGTCCAAGGATGACTTAATCCTCCACCGTCTTTTAGGACCACGTCCAAGGATGACTTAATCCTCCACCGTCTTTTAGGACCACGTCCAAGGATGACTTAATCCTCCACCGTCTTTTAGGACCACGTCCAAGGATGACTTAATCCTCCACCGTCTTTTAGGACCATGTCCAAGGATGACTTAATCCTCCATCGTCTTTTAGGACCACGTCCAAGGATGACTTAATCCTCCACCGTCTTTTAGGACCACGTCCAAGGATGACTTAATCCTCCACCGTCTTTTAGGACCACGTCCAAGGATGACTTAATCCTCCACCGTCTTTTAGGACCATGTCCAAGGATGACTTAATCCTTCAACCGTGCATTTAGGACCTACGTCCAAGGATGACTTAATCCTTCAACCGTGCATTTAGGACTACGTCCAAGGATGACTTAATCCTCCATCGTCCATCTAGGACTTCATTCTCGAAGACATACGTCTACGGCTCTTCTTTCGGGCTGAAGTCCAGGAATGATCCAATCCCTTCACATGTTCACCAAGAACTTCATTTTCGAAGATATACGTCTACGACTCTTCTTTCGGACTGAAGTCCAGGAATGATCCAATCCCTTCACATGTTCACCAAGAACTTCATTTTCAAAGACATACGTCTACGGCTCTTCTTTCGGACTGAAGTCCAGGAATGATCCAATCCCTTCACATGTTGTATACCAAAAACATGTATTGTCATCATCAAAACATGTATAACCACGACATGTATCATCATGAAAAAAACATGTATAACCACAACATGTATCATCATCATCAAAACATGTATAACCACAACATGTATCATCATCATCAAAACATGTATAACCTCAACATGTATCATCATCATCAAAACATGTATAACCACAACATGTATCATCATCATCAAAACATGTATAACCACAACATGTATCATCATCATCAAAACATGTATAACCTCGACATGTATCATCATCATCAAAACATGTATAACCACGACATGTATCATCATCAACAAAACATGTATAACCACAACATGTATCATCATCATCAAAACATGTATAATCACAACATGTATCATCATCAACAAAGCATGTATACATCTATCATCAAAATCATCAAAAGTATGTATACATCTATCATCAAAAGAATATAAGAGTCCTAAATCTAAATAATTCTAGCTAACTAAGTGCAGTAAATAGGTAACCTCATCATTGATGAGATAGACTTGATGTCGGATACTGTGCTACTCCCCCTTTCGAGGAGAGTCCTTCTAAACTACACCAAGCTTGTCTCGGAAGTGTTCAAACTTTACTCGAGACAGAGGTTTGGTCAGGAAATCATCAATTTGATCCTCAGTGCTTATATACTCGAGCTTGATAGCTCCTCTCTGCACCATATCTCGTATATAGAAGTATCGGATCTCAATGTGTTTTGACTTATCATGGAATACAAGATTTCCTATCATCTTGATGCAGCTTTGATTGTCACACATAATCATAGTGGAATCCATTTCTAAGTCAAACACTCTATATAATAGCTTCTGAAGCCACATTGCTTCACAGCTAGCAGAGCAGACAGCTATATATTCTGTTTCAGTAGTACTGAGAGCCACACTAGATTGTTTCTTGCTAAACCATGAGATCATGGTAGATTCAAGACTATAACATCCACCTAAAGTACTCTTTCTGTCTGAGACACTTCCTGCCCAATCAGAATTTGAGTAACCATGTAAACGGAGTTCATGACCTCCAAGATTATATAGACCAAAATCTAAAGTACCTTTTAGGTACCTCACTACATGCTTTGTAGCTATTAAGTGAACCTTTCTAGGTTCTACTAGATACTGACTTACGGTATTTAAAACAAAGCATATATCTGGCCTAGTATTTGTTAAATACATCATTGGCCCAATGATTTGTCTATATAGGGTTAGGTCCACTAAATCCGATGAGTTGTTAACTAATAACTTCAAGTTGGAGTCCATGGGAGTGGCCATGGCTTTACACTCCAACATATGAAATTTTTTTTTTTTTAGAAACTTCACAGCATACTTACCTCGATTTAAAAGATTCCTTTTTGGATCATGCCATACTTCTAGACCTAAGAAGTAGTGCATTAATCTGAGATCTTTCATTTTTAATTCTGCAGCCATTTTCATGATCTATTTCTCATTCCTTGTCAGAAAGAGATCATCGACACATAATAATGGTATGATAGGTTCATCATCCACAACCTTTAGGTAAAGGTTAGGATCAGCTTTACTTCTGGTAAAGCCCAAGCTTTGTCATGAAGCTGTCAATTGTCCATTATTCACACTCTGCATTGAGTGATCTTCTGCATATCTATCTGTGCCATCTCTCGTCAGATGGGTCTACTAATATGAGCCTCAAAGTAATTCGAACTCTATGGTGATTTTCTTCTTGCATCCATATCATATGTTTATAGAAGCCATATTCAACCTTGTAGCAAGGGTTGAGATCCACATCACCCATGATGATCATTAAGCTCATCAATTGACTACCGATCCTGGGAACCCATACAGAACCTGATTACATTATTAAGAGAATGGTCAAAACATCTCATGATGATTCTCTTCCTCTTTCTAAGAGAATCTCTTAACCATAAGCTTTCTATAGTGTGTTTGATTTGTAAATCCTTTTGTTGAACATCCATCGCTTGTTCATCATTCATCATGATTTTCCCTACAAATCAAAATTAAGTACAGGATTAGTAATACTTCATAATCATCAAATCATATTGACATAATAACCTATTATGCATACAGATATCATTTACATAGTTATGCAACTAATTTGACCAATACTTTGGCACAACACTTTCCCATATCTTGTATGCATATAGTGGCTATCTATATGCCTTCCATCTCCACCAGAACATACTATTGAGAGTGTGCACAGCTCTCGGCATGTCAGCAAAGAGGTTTCATTCTAGACAAGCAACAATGGAATGTTTGTCCAACTTACCAATCATATGCACATTAGTAGTATACTATTCAATGCTCTATGAATGTTTATACTCAGCATTATATATTCTAGGAATACAAATATGCATACAACCTATTACAGGAAATATCATTACTATTTCAAATAACAACTCAAATACTTATCTTTTATGTTTGTGTGGTTGCCTCCCGTTTGAACTTTTGTATGTCTTTTGAACTTCTATTCATTCTGTACCACTGTGCATGCTCAAGAGTCATCCTCATGATCTCATGCACAAACATACACTCATTATTATATTCTAAATGCTATCAAAACATTATAGTACTAAATAATCTTGAAAATGTATAGTCATGATTATAGTTAATAAACATTAGTATTCAAGATTTCAGGGAAGTCTTCTTTTACTCATGCATATCATCAATCAAGATAAAAGATATAATATGCATAATCCATTGATTACTAACTTTATGAATAAGCATAACCAATCATTCCAAGTATACTTATATAAGGGATCCTAACACAAGGTAAGATTCATGGGAAACATACCTGGATTAGTATACCTACTTGGTTATGTACAACACACCTAAACAATCTCTTCAATGATTTAGAGATCCTGAGCTAGAACTTGCATGTCTCATAGGTTAAGCATAATATAACAAAGTCATACATACCTCGTAAGTAGAACAAAGATTATGGATGAGTCTTTGTCTTCATGTTTTCATGGTCATGGAACCTAATTTGTCTTTTGTGATGTACCTGTATCTTGTTAGCAGAAAACATCAACCTCACACAACATCATAATGCCTTAGTACAATCATAAGTGTCAACACCCTAACCAATGAATATCTTCTATCATGCATTCATAATTTTGTTAAGGTTATACGACAAATCTAAAATCAAAATTGTACTAACTGTAATAACCTGAAGACAAACATACCATAAACTTAATCATGGACAAGTATCGAAACATACCTCGACGAGTCATACCTGTCGAGATCGCTTGTATTCTTCTTATGTAAGGCCTTAGGAACTTCTTCACTTATGCAGGTGACCAATCCATCTTCTTCTAGGATTAACCCAATCCACTTGATTTGCAAGAACTGGACCTGGAGCTGGATATGGGTTTGTCAGAGAAACCCAAAAATTCAAACTTTGAATTTCAAACTTCCGAAAGGATAGAAATATGCGCCTTGATGAGCTGATCAAACTGGTATATTCAGAATTTGAAAACTGCAAAGTTTTACTCCTCAATTTTGCCTTTGAAACTTTCGGATTCACTGGATGTGACCCTGAACTGGGGTTTGATGAAGCCCACTCTTTTTCCCCATAAAAAGGTTTGATCCAAAGCTCTAAGCTTCTATTTTTCTGAGGAGCTTCCAGCCGTGATCACAGATTTCAAAAATTCCCATTTTTACAGAAGCCCTAATTTTCCACTTTTCTGATCAAAGTCCCGAACTAGGGTCTAATCAAGCCCGGCCTTCTGCCCAACCAAAAATTATGATCTTGGTCTCCAAATTTCTATTTTGATGAGTAACATCCAGCCGTGTTCTCCGATTACAAAAATTCCAACTTTCTTCAAAGCCCTAAATTCCGGAAGCCATGAATGAAGGTACCAAAAAATAATTCTGTTTTGACAGAAATATGTACCTGATTGTTTCTGGTGTAACTCCGAAATTTTTGATCCACAGGGTCTGAAAACGTTTTTTGAGATAGCTTGATCTGTTAGCTTTCCATCCTGATAGGTCTGACCTCAATTGGATATTCTGAGAGAGAGTTATGCCAAATGTCGCAACGTGACCTGTTTTGGGAAAATACAGGAGAGCGAACTTGTACGGCGTGCCACGTGTCACTGTTTGACCTTCGGCCTCTGAAAAAGGTTTCTGAGATATCTCGGCCTGTTATCTTTCCATCCTGACAGGTCTGAACTCAATTGGATTCTCTGAGAGAGATTTATGCCAAGTGTCGCAACGTGACCTGTTTATGGGATAATACAGGAGAGCGAACTTGTACGGCGTGCCACGTGTCACTGGTTCAACTTCGGCCTCTGAAAAAGTTTTCTGAGATAGTACAGTCTGTGTACTACCTGTCACTTTTCACTAAATTTCATTTGGAGCTTCCTAGCCCAAGTTATGACCTTTTTCCCAGGGTCACCTGATTTTGACTCAGATCTGGAAGAGGCAGAAACCCTATATTGTATAGATCATAAATCACAAAGTACAACGAATTAGAGGTTGTCCTTTGGACACAAGGTACCTGGAGCTTTTAGCTTCGTCCTGTAACAATTTCAGATCTGAAAAATTCGCCAAAACGTATTTATAGCGAAATTTATACGATGACTGGTTTTTGCTATGTAAAACCCTAACCTTCAAATTGTCATAAGTAAAGCAAGTGTCTTTAGTGCCATACCTTGTCTTCCTTCAGGTTAGCTCTGATACCATGTTAAAATTCAATATGATAAGACATAAAATAGCAGAATTACATTCCATTTCACAATAATAGCATATACAGGATCACTGAAGAAACAACAAGCACAGCATAAACACAAGAGACAGAGATTTATCCTGGGAAACCCTCATGGGGTAGAAAACCCAGCAAAGCTTCCTCAATATAGATGACCAGCAATATACAAAGATGAAACCCTGAGACATGATCTCCTCCTCCACAATAGCATACCTCTCCTCCACAAGTGCGCTATCCTCAAGTGTGTGAGTGTGTCAAATGAGGAACACACCTCCTCTATTTATACACTACACTGACATGTATTTTACATAGGTACACGTAGGCTCGTATTTAACCAATGGGTTAAATACCCCACTACAACTGACTGGGCCGACCCCTCTAGGGTGGTCTAATAACCCTTTGAACCACATAACACATAAAGGGCCGACCTCCACTAGGGAAGTCTAATAACCCAAGTTACCACATTCTGACGGAGGAATAAACATCTCCGGATATACAATAAGATCTTTACGGAGGAATGAAACATCTCTGGAATAATAAAGTACAATTATAATATTCTTTGAAGTTACAATATCTCAACACCTTTCCCTTCAGTTTTTGTTGCTCATAGTGATAACTTGAGCAAACTTTGGCATGAGCGATTTGGTCACTTAAATTATCGCTCATTGCAACAACTATGTAAAGAAAATATGGTGACAGGTCTTCCGATGGTATCTTGTAGAGATGGTGTTTGTTCCGGTTGTGTACTCGGAAAACATCATCGGGACAGTTTTGACAAACGTGCCTCTTGGCACGCCTCGGTTCCCTTGGAGCTTGTGCATAGTGACTTGTGTGGTCCTCTTCCATGTGCTTCCTTTTCTGTTTTCAAGTATTTCTTAACTTTCATTGATGATTACACCAGACGCACTTGGGTTTATTTCCTAAAACTTAAGAACGAAGTATTTAACATGTTCTTGGCCTACAAGGACCTTGTTGAAAAACAATCTGGTCATCAAATTATTAAGTTAAGATCTGACAATGGAGGAGAATATGTTAACAAACAGTTCACTACTTTTTGCACTGAACAAGGCATCCAACAACAGCACACTGTTCCATATACACCACAACAAAATGGTGTAGCTGAGCGGAAGAACCACACTTTAAAAGAAATGGCTAATTGTAAGATCCAATCTAAGGGACTAAGTCTTAAATTTTGGGCTGAAGCCATAAATTGTGCAAATTACATAGTTAATCACACCCCCACAAAAGCATTACAATGTATAACACCGGAAGAAGCATGGAGTAAAATTAAACCTGATGTAAGTCACTTTCGTGTGTTTTGTAGTGAAGCATGGGCTCACATTCCAGATGAAAAACGGAAAGCATTGCAGCCTAAAAGTGAAAAGTGCATATTTGTTGGATATTCTGAAGATGTAAAAGGTTATAGACTTCTTCAACCACATTCTCATGCTATAATCATTAGAAGAGATGTTAAATTTGATGAAAATATCTTGGCCTGCGAGCCTAACTCGGCGAGTGTGCCATCTTAGGCCTGCGAGCCTGATTCGGCGTTTGTGCCTTCTTCTTCTTCTTCCAACTTCCTTGACAAGTTTCCAACTCCAGTTTCTGATGATGACAGTGAGGATAAAAATCCACCTCCGCCTGCTCATGTTCCTCCAGTTGCACCAGCACAAGTGCTTCCTCAATGGGTCCGTTCAACATATGAAGCAGTTGGTGATCTTGCCGGTGATCCTAGAGATCAACGTCGAACACGTTCTTAGTTTCAGTGAGCCTCTTCTCTTTTGGCTCAAGTTTCCGAGAATCATGATCCAGAAACTTTTGCAGAAGCTTCAGGGAATCCAGATTGGGATGCAGCCATGGATGAAGAATATCGTTCCTTAATGGTGGACGATACTTGGGATCTTGTACCTCTTCCAAAAGGAAGAAAACTTGTCAGATGTAAATGGGTCTACAGAACTAACTATGCATAAGATGGAAGTATTGAAAGACTTAAGGCAAGGTTAGTTGCCAAAGGTTTTTCCCAAGTTGAAGGGATTGACTACAATGAAACCTTTGCTCCCGTTGCCAAAATGAACTCTATCCGCCTTGTTCTTTCCCTTGTAGCCTTATACAACTGGGAAGTCCATCAAATGGATGTTAAGTCTGCCTTCTTACATGGTGATTTACAGGAGGAAATTTACATGGAACAACCTCCTGGCTATGTTCAGAATAACTCTAGCCTTGTCTGCCGCCTTAAGAAATCCTTATATGGCCTTAAGCAAGCTCCTAGAGCTTGGTATGCCAAAATGGATAACTTTCTCCTTGACACTGGTTTTTCTAGATGCCATTCTGACCCCAATGTCTATACCAAGAAAGTAGGAAACCATCTCATCATACTTGTTCTATATGTTGATGACCTTATTCTTACTGGTAGTGACCCTAAGCTTATAACCCATGTGAAATCCAGTCTTAAACAAACCTTTGAAATGTCAGACTTAGGACATTTGCATTATTTTCTTGGTCTCCAAGTTCTGCAAACCAAAGAAAGAATCTTTCTTTCTCAGTCTAAGTATGCTTGTGACCTTCTTCGTTGCTTTCACATGGAAGATTGTACACCAGCCCCTTCTCCCTTCCAGTCTGGAGTCAAACTTTCTGCCACTTGTACTTCACCTGAAGTAGATGCCACCTTGTATCGTCAGCTTGTTGGTAGTCTTTTATACTTGACTCATTCTCGTCCTGACCTTTCCTTTGCCATTGGTCGAGTTGCCCGTTATATGCAGACACCTCATGAAAGTCACTGGAAAGCAGCTAAGAGAATACTTCGATATATTCGAGGTACAGTTCATTTTGGGATTCATTACAGTACAGGGGGGAAACCTTTGTTGGTTGGTTTCACTAATTCAGATTGGGCCGGTGATCCTGATGATCGAAAGTCTACTGCAGGTTATGTTTTCAATCTGGGATCTGGACCTATTACTTGGGCTTATAAGAAACAACAAGCTCTTGCTCTTTCTTCAGCAGAGGCAGAATATCGAGCAGCAGTTAATGCCAATCAGGAAGCTTTATGGCTTCGACAGATCCTTTCAGAGTTTGGATTCGAGCAGCAGCAGCCTACTCCACTTTGGTGCGACAATCAAACTGCCATGAAGCTTTCCAAAGATCCAGTTCTACATCAACATAGCAAACACATTGAGCTACATATGCACTTCATCAGAAATCTTGTTCATGATCGTGTTCTTGAAGTGCTCTTTTTCCCTACAGATGATCAAGTTGCAGACATCTTCACCAAGTCTCTTACAGAAGCGAAGTTTTCTAAACTTCGATCTATGTTAGGAGTTCAGGAACTTGTCATTAAGGGGGGTAAGGCTCTAATGCCTCCTTCCTTCTCCTAATAGTGTCACTTTTGTAAATCCTTCAATCCTATCCCAAGTTGTTCTTAAGGGGGGATGTTAGGATATTTAGACACTTAGGAGTTAGTTAAGATCAACTTGTGTAATATATCCGTTAAGGATAGTGTGTTTCTTTAGTATGCATTTGTAAATACTTAATCCGACGGTCACGATATGTTTTCGACATAGAGTGATCCGACGGCTCAAATTATCTTAGATCAAACCTAACCTTGATCCGTGGCTTAACACCCGATTGGTCCATGATCTCTATTTAAAGAGCATGGAGGGTCATTGTTTAGTTGATCGATTATGAGAAGCTCATTTGCAACTTTCTTTCTTTGCATAATAAATTGTCCTGTAGAAGCTATTTGGCCGGGGCCGTGGAGTGTTTCCCTCAAGAGGGTTTAAACCATGTCAAAACATCGATGTGTTGATCTATGATCTGTTGTGTGAAGTGGTTGCTCTTGGTGTTCGGTCCTTTGGTAGTACTCTGTGTACCCGAATAGTGTGGTGGTAAGTCATAGAGGAAGAGGGGTTATGACAAATGAAAAGGGAGAAGGGTTTATGTGTAGGGGGAAGAGAGAGACGGGGGGGTGGTTATTGGTAGGGAGAGTAGGATGGGAGTTTGGGGGAGAGAAAGATGGGGGTTGGTTATTGGTAGGGATAAAAGGACAAGGGTTAGGGTGATAGATGGGGGTTTATGGGTAGTAAAAGCGTTTGAGAGAGAGATAGAGGTTGAAGTTATGGGGTTGGGAGAGAGAGAAAGGGGTGGTGTTAGGGGTAGGTAGAGTACTATAATCCCAAGAGAGAGAGAGAGGGGGGCATTAGGAGGTGAGTGAAAGGAGGGTGTGGGTTGTTACTTGTAGGGGGAGGAGGGTGATTTCAAGAGAGAAAGAGATTATTGGTGTGGTTAGAGAAAAGGGGGCTATAGTGTGCAGGAAAATAAAGAGAGATGGTTAGGGTTACATAATATGAGAGAGAGAGAGAGGGGCAGAAGGGGTTTTACAAAGGGAGAGTGCGCATTAGGGGTAGTGAGAGTGAGTGAGAGATGGGGCATTAGAAGGTTGGGTGAGAGAGGTTATGGTGGGGGTTAGGGGTAGGAGTAGGGGAGAGATAGAGAGAGAGATGTATAGGTTGTTAGTAAGCATTATTGAGAGAGAGAGGGGAGGAGAAGGAGGAGGAGGAGAGGGGTTAAAGGAAGGGCTTAGAGTAGGGTGGTGAGAGAGAGAGAGGATGTTAGTAAGGGTTAAAGAGAGTGAGGGTTAGTTGTAAGTAGAGTATGGTGTGTGTGTTTCTGAGATAGATAGATACATAGAGAGACAGATATATAGATAAATAGATAGATAGAGAGAGAGAGAGAGAGAGAGAGAGATAACAATGGGTCTTAGGGTGTGTGAAGAACCTGCAATAATTAATTAATGCAAATACATGAGATATCTTAAATAATAGAACAGAATCACTTTTATATTGATCACGGGCCACTTTGAGGGGGCAACCTCCTTTGAGAAATCTCAATACAATTAACTTCACTGTGCCTTCAATGACCTCAACACACACTTATATACTAAGTCTATGCCCAATACTATGAGTCACAACCATGGGACATATAATACTACGGGACGACTTACAAAGCATATGCGTCTAATACTATGGGTCAATACTATGGGCTAATATAAACTATGGATCAACAAATACTATGGGACGACTTACAAAGCATATGCGTCCAACAACAATATACTAACATAGTAAAGAGAAGGGTTGAAATAGGTTCCTAACATCCCTTCTCCCTTAGAAAAAGATTTGTCCTCAAAGCTTTGGTTGGAGAAATTGCTGCAGAATTTGAAGGAGTGGTTCCCCGGTAGCATCCTCGGGTTGCATTTCATGCCACTGGCGTCTTTGGAGTGTCAAAGAGGATTGCTTGGAAGGCTGTAGATGAAGAAGAACCCTGTAAGTTGCGTGGAAAATGCGCTCAGAATGGTGTTGATCGGCTTGTTGTTTCAGGCGAATTCTTGCCATGTGAAGATTGTCCTATAGAATGAGAAGAATTTGATAGCTGTTTCGAAGAACCGAGTCAATTTCCTGAACTGGGGAGCTGCTAAGGGTGTCTGGAAGAAGAACTGGTGGTGTTTTTCCATAGACTGCTTCATATGGTTTCCTTTGAGATGTGGTATTGTACCACCAGAGCGCTGCTAGGAAATCCATAGAAATAGTTGGCCAAAGCTGTGTAGGGATGGGCAAGGGTTTGAACAATCCCGAAAGGAGTGTCGTTTCACCCATGTTGACTTGGAAAGTATCATTGTCAGCCACCATATGTTGAATTGTCATTTTTAGTCCCTGCCAAAAGAAGTTACATTGTTCCCGGTCATGCATTTTGCAGAACCCAAAGTGCCCTATTGATGAAGAAGCATGGAGTTCATAGAAGAGATAGCCCTGTTGAACATATTGCAACCAATTTCGAACAAGCAGAGAAAGAGCTGCAACAGAAACTGGGTCATCAATTGTGCGAGAAGGAGCATCTTCCACCATATTGTCCTTACCCTTCTTGTAAGTGATCACATATGGATAACCCATGAGTTGGATAACCCATTTCAGGTGTGTTGGGGAGGAGACCCATTGTTATAGAAAATTTTCCAGACTCTAGAGATTAGTCTTGATGTAGAAATAATTCCCTAATAGGTATGGCTGCCACTTCTGTATTGCATGCAAAATAGCCATCATTTCCTGCTGAGAGGTAGATGTGGCTAAATTCTTACCGGAAAGGTCTCTTGAAGGTAGCAAGCATATTGGTTCAGCAAAGATACATGCATATCTATCCAAGGAAGTAGTGGAGACTGTTGATGGGTGCATCTGAATGGAATTGAGCTGAGCGATGACACCATGTGAATTCTTCTTAAGGATTTTTTCAAGGCGATGTGAACTGATGATGCAGAGAGACCCTGGTTGTAAGCCCATAAATTTGTGTTGTGCCCCATTGACTTTAAACTGCATCCAAAGTTCAGCAAAATCCCATAAGATGGGGCCAAGTGTGCGTAACCATTGAACGCCCAAAACCACATCACATCTGCCTAAGGACAAGGAAAACATGTCAGAGCATAAGTTATAATCTTCCATAGACATACACACATTGTGACACTTCCCCTTGCAAGGTAAGGTGCCCCCATTGGCAACCATGACTTCAAAGTTGGAGCAAGGATGGACAAAACAATCAGCTTGTTTGGAAATCTGAGGGTCAATGAAGTTATGACTGCTACCAGAATCAATGAGTATGGTAAGAGGGAGCTTGTTGAAGTATCCCCTAACCCGCATTGTTTGTGGGGTGATGATGCCAGTTACAGCATGGAGAGAGATCTCGGGTGGGTCGTCCTGAGATGGGGTGTCAAAAAGCGGGTGTTGAATGTCGACCTGATCATCTATTATATCTGTAGCTTCTTCACCAAGTTCTAAGGCAAGTGGAGAATCCACATCCAAGGGATAGAGCTTTTGTTGAACACATCTATGTCCCTGAGTGAATTTCTTATCACAATTATAGCAAAGCCCTTTTTCTCGGTGTGCCTGCATTTCTATTTCAGAAAAATGTTTGATAGGAGTGGGTTGAGGAGCAGGTGTGATGGGAGGTCGTTGGGAACCCATATTTCTGAAGGGAACAAAGGTGGGTTTGCAGCATTTTTGAGCTGCGATCTTGTCCTCGGCCAGCTTATCCAACACTAGGACTTCCATTATTGTGTTGGGACAAAACATTTTGACCTCTGAGCGGATTTCATCCTTGAGACCACTGATAAAACAACTCTTGTAGAATTCATCAGACAATCCTTCTGTGTGATTGGCCAATTTCTCAAATTCTGTTTGATACTCTTTCACTGTGCCAATTTGGTGAAGTTTAGTGAGTGCTCCTGTGAAATCACCAAAAGCACTAGGACCAAATCGTGACAAAAGGAGTTGGCAAAAATCTATCCAGTTTGGCTCGAGATGAGCTTTGATATACCAATGGTACCATTGAAGGGCTTCATGTTCCAAATGAAAGGATGCAAGTGGAACTTTCTGAACATCAAAAGTATTATGCAGACTGAAATATTGTTCTGCTCGGTATATCCATCCAGTCAGATCAGTACCATTGAAGTGAGGAAAATCAAGCTTTGGCCCACGAAAATTGTTGGAAGAAGAGAACCCGATGGCTGCAAAAGATTCTGGCTGTCTGGTATTGTACATGGCTAAATGCTGAAGATGGAGGCTGAGAAATTTTTCATCAAGATCTTAGAGTTTTGTTTGGATGGCTGCAAGTGCTTCCTCCATGGTGTGTGCTCCTGCACGAGTGACAACCATAACCGGGTTTTTTTTTTTTTTAGTGGAATGGGTAGAAAAACACAAACAGAAGCTCATTTAGTAAAGGGAAATTTGGATTGGGGAAACAATCTGATGGGTAATTGGGGTTTGACTAGATTTTGGGAACTGTCGAAAGGACAAGAAAGAAAAAA
Organism: Larix kaempferi; assembly: GCA_027924585.1. NCBI lineage: Eukaryota > Viridiplantae > Streptophyta > Pinopsida > Pinales > Pinaceae > Larix > Larix kaempferi. The sequence goes on along the minus strand of BSBM01002203.1, from coordinate 8,335 downwards.
GGGGGATTTCAGAAGTGGGGTGATAGAATGAGAAAAATTTGGCAGAGAGGGACAAAGAAGCCGAATTCGGAAAGGAACTCTGTGGTAAAATTTGAAGGTGATTGGGTGAAATCTGAGGAAGTTATGGCAAACCCTAAAAATAGACAAATGTGGGATTTTGGGATTTCAGAAGGGGAATTGGGGATAGGTTCCTCAGGAATGAAAGATGCAGAATGGGATGACAGGGGTTCCCTAAAAATTTCAAGGGAAACAGAGTGAAAACAAGGGAGATATGGAGAAAAACTGAATTTTGTACTCGTTTTTTTTTTTTTTTTTTTTTTAAGAAATGGATTGGCAATAGTGGCGCGGAAGGGATCCGCAACAGATGGATCTACAATGACATGGAAGGGATAAAAAATGGCTGGATCTAAAACGATGACTGGATCTGGAATGACTTTCAGAATAGATCTGAAATGGCAGGATCTAGAGCGGAAGTGATTGGCAATAGTTCAACTAAAAATAGATATGGACCCCAGGTATGTACGGCTTCCTAACAGTTCAGGTGTTTCACTCGACCACCAATGTTGTCTGACAGCTTGCGTATTGGGGTGGTACCCCTCACTCCATGGATCAGGTAAAACTGATAACCGCTTTGCCACAAACGACAGCTCTTGGTTTACCTCACGGGTGGGAACTAGTCAATCAGGTAGGGTTCATTGCCCTTTTCATTGGTAGGTCCTCTCAATGGGCCAGCTACTTTGGGGTTCCTATGGTACTCCTCACAATGTGTTTTAGGTCCTATGCCCAAGTACTTCCCACAGTTAAGCGGATAGGGATTATTCCCAAATTCGAAGCTGCAACAGATGCGAAAAAAAAAATTGGTAGAAATTCTACCCAACGAGCCCAAGAAAGTGCTCTGATACTAGATGTGAAGAAACTGCAATAATTAGATAATGCAAATACATGAGATATCAGAAATAATAGAACAGAATCACGTTTATATTGATCATGGGCCACTTCGAGGGGGCAACCTCCTTTGAGCAAGCTTAATACAATTAACTTCACCGTGCCTTCAATGACCTCAACACACACTTATATACTAAGTCTATGCCCAATACTATGAGTCACAACCATGGGACATATAATACTATGGGACGACTTACAAAGCATATGCGTCCAATACTATGGGTCAATACTATGGGCTAATATAAACTATCGATCAACAAATACTACGGGACTACTTACAAAGCATATGCGTCCAACAACAATATACTAACATAGTAAAGAGAAGGGTTGACATAGGTTCCTAACAGGGTGTTTGGGAGAGAGAGGGGTCTGTGGTAACTAGTAGTTACGGGTTTAAGAGGGAAATATATAGAGAGAGAGAGGGGTAAAGGGAGAGGGAGTAGGAGAGAATGAGAGAAATAGGCTTAGGTGTATGATACGGGTTAGGGTGAGAGAAGGTTGTCAGTGCTAGTGAGAGTGTGAGATATAAAAAGGGTGGGTTCTAAGTGGTTTGTGGAGAGAGCGAGGGTTAGGGGTTATTAGGGTAGAGAGAGAGTGAGAGAGGGGTTTAGTATGGGTTATGGGTGAGAGAGAGAGAGAGAGAGGTGGAGGGAGTGTTATACATAGGGGGGAGTAATAGGGCATTGAGAGAGTGAAAGAGGGGGTTAGTAAGGGTTAGGGACAAAAGGGGGGAGAGAGAGAGATTGAGGAGGGTGGTTAGAGGTATGGGGTGGAGAATTGTGGTCATGGTGGTTGTGATGGTAGTGGTGTGTGTGTGTGTGTGTGTGTGAGAGAGAGAGAGAGAGAGAGAGAGAGAGAGAGTTGGGGGCGATGGGGGGAGAGTCTGGGTGATTAGGGGTAGGGTGTATGAGGGGGTTTTAGGGGAGAGAAATATATAGAAATGAATGTGGGGGAAGAGGTATGGGTGAGAGAGGTTGAGATAAAGTTTTAGTAAGGGTTAGGAGGAACAAGGAAGAGTGGGAGAAAGATAGAGGGTTATATGTAGGGGGATGAGTAGGGGGAAGGGAGAGAGGGGGTTTAGTCAGGGCTAGGGAGATGAGGGGCAAAGAAAGAGAGGGTGTATTATGAGGTTGGGGGAGAGAGATAAGGGTGGGGTTAGGGGTAGGTGTAGTATTAGAGAGAGAGAGAGAGGGGGGGGGGAGAAAGAGTAGTGATGTGGGGGGGAGGGTGTGTGTTAATAGGTGTAGGAGGATGAGTGAAGTTGGGAGAGAGAAAAAAATTGACATTGAGGTAGAGGGAGGAGGTATATGTTTAGAGATGATTAGCTAAATTAGAGATAAGGTGGGCATATGGAGAGTTAGAGTGAGAGAGAGAGGCCTAGGGAGAGCATGAGTGGGGTTAGGGAGAGAGAGGAGGGCTTAGGGGTAGTGAGAATGTTCAAGAGAGGGAGAGTGGGGGTGTTAGTGGGTTAGGGGAGAGAGAAAGTGGTGGGAATTAGGTGTAGGTGGAGTAGGGTAGAGAGAGAGAGAGACTTAGGGTTAGTAAGCATTATGGGGAAGAAGAGGGACAGAGAGAGGAGGGGAGAGGAGGAGGGTGTGTTAAAAGTAATGGGAGGAGTAGGGGGGTGAGAGTGTAAGAGAGGGAAATAATAATGGCTAGAGAGAGAGAGAGAGTTGGGTGGTGAAGAGGGGAGGGTGTGGGTGATTGGGGAAATGGGTGTGAGGAGGGTGGGGTGGTAGCCATTTAGGGAATATTAAGGAAGTTATATAGCAGGGGGGGTATAGGGTTGGATAAGATATATATATATACACACAAAGAGAGAGAGAGAGGTGAACATAAGGAGGGTGTGGGTGATTAGTGGTAGGGGGAGGAGGTTGGTGTTGGAGAGAAAAAGATAGAGGGGTTTAGTGTGAGAGGGAGTAAAAAAGAGAGTGGTGCTTAAGAAGAATAGGGGGTGAGTAAAAGTTAGGGGAAGAGAGAGGAGAGATAGAGAGGGAGGGGGTTGATAGAGGGAGGTGGACAACTATGATGCTGAGAGAGTGAGAGAGTGGGAGAGTGGGTTATAAAAGGTTAGGGAGATTAGGGGGAGATAGATCACACGAGGAGAGGTGTTGTAGCTATGGGGTGGAAAAGAGAGGTGTGTGTGAGAGAGAAAGAGAGAAAGATGGAGAGAGAGGATGGGATGGCGGCGAAGGGGTGGTTTTTTAGGGTTGGGAGAGAGAAAGATGGGTAGGGTTTAGGGGTAGGTGGAGGAGTAGAAGGGTGTGTGTCTATGTGTTTGTGAGAGAGAGAGGGATAGAGAGAGAGTTAAGGGGCGAAGGTGGGACGAGGGGGTTTGTGGGAGAGAAAGAAATATGGATAAGAGCAAGGGGAGGAATATGGGGGAGGAGGGGTGTTTGGGAAGAGAAGGAGATAAAGATCAAAGTGGTGGGACAGGTAAGTGTTTAGGGAGGACTAGGGAAATTATAGATAAGGGGGGGTATAAGGTGGGGGAAAAGAGAGGGGGGGTGGTAAGTGGTAGGGGGATGGGGAGTAGGAGAGACAAAGGGAGAAAGGGGTTTAGTTGTAGGTGGAGTAGGGGGAGAGAGATAGAGTGTGCGAGAGGGGTAGGTGGAGGAGTAGAGGGGTGTGTATTTGTGTGTTTGTGAGAGAGAGAGGGATAGAGAGAGAGTCAAGGGGCGAAGGTGGGGTGGTTTTTTTTATTAGGGGTAGGTGGGACAAGGGGGTTTGGCAAAGAGAAGGAGATAAAGTTCATAGTGGTGGGACAGGTAGGTGCTTAGGGAGGATTAAGGAAATTATAGATAAGGGGGGGTATAAGTTGGGGGCAAAGAGAGAGGGGATATGGGGACTAGGAGAGACAAAGAGAGAAAGGGGTTTAGTTGTAGGTGTTGTAGTGGGAGAGAGAGATGTTGGGGATGGTTATCGATAGGGAGAATAGGATGGGGGTTATGGAGTGAGAGGGGGGGTTCAGGGTTAATGAGAGAGAGAGAGAGGTTGGGGCATGTTAGGGGAGAGAGAGAGAGAGAGGTGGGTTTTAGCTTTAATGGAGGAATATGGGAGTGAGACAAAGAATAAGGGAAGGGTTTAGCAAGGGTTAGGGAGAACAAGGGGTGGGGAGAGAGAGTGAGTGAGAGAGAGAGTGAGTGAGATAGAGAGAGAGAGAGAGGAGGGGTGGTTTAGAGGTATGGGGAGAAGTAGGGACGAAAGAGAGTGAGAGAGGGAATTATTAAGGGTTAGGTAGAGAAGAGAGATATGGGGGGAGTGGGGGAAGAGGGGAGGAGTGGAGAGAAAGAAATAGTGATTGGGATGGGGGGAGGGGTTAAATGTTTAGGGATTATTAGGGAAATTAGAGAGAATGGGGAGTATATGGTGTGGGTAGAGAGAGAGAGAGAGAGGCTTATGGATATTATGAGTGGGTTCAGGGAGAGAGAGGAGGGTTTAGGGGTAGTGTGATTGTTTGAGAGAGAGACATTGTGGGTTAGGGTATTAGGGTAGAGAGGAAGTGGGTGGGATTAGGTGTAGTTCGAGGAGTAGGATAAAGAGAGATTGCAGCATAGGGTTAGTTCACAGAGGTGAAAGGGGTGGTGGTAGGGGGGGATGGGGGTTGGTTTAGATAAAGAGATAGAGATCATACTGGGGGGAGTCGGGGAAGATGTCTAGTGAAGGCTAGGGAATTTAAAAAGAAGTTGGGTTAAAGGCATGGGGTAGAGAGAGAGAGAGAAGGTGGGGTTAGTGGTAGCAGGAGGAGGAGGAGACGTGTGTGTGTGAGAGAGAGAGACTTAGGGAATGCAAGGGGCAAGTGGGTGTTAGGGAATTGGTATAGAGAAAGACGGGTGGTCGTTAGGGGTAGGTGGATGAATAAATGGATTAGAGAGAGAGATTGTAGTGAGGGGAGGGAGTGTAGGAATTTAAAGAATATTATGGTATTTGGAGAGGAGGGATATAGTTTGGGGAAGAGAGAGAGAGAGAGAGAGAGAGAGAGAGAGAGAGAGGCAATGGGGTATGTTGTGGGTGATTAAGGGTGGAGAGTAGGAGGGGGTTTAAGGTAGGGAAATATATTGAGATTATGGTGGGCGTTGTGGTTGAATAAATTTATTAAATATTGGGCAAGTTAGAGAGAAGGAGGGGTATAGGGTGGGAGAAAAGAGGGAAGGTGTGGGTTATTAGGGGTAGGGAGGGGAGGGAGTGTAGGAATTTAAATAATATTTGAGAGTTGGGGTTTGAGGGGGGAAGGTGTGGGTTATTAGGGGTAGAGAGAGGAGTGGAGTTTCTAGAGAGAAAGTGACAGAGATTGCAGTGAGGGGAGGGAGTGTAGGAATTTAAGGAATATTATGGTATTTGGAGAGGAGGGATATAGTTTGAGGGAAGAGAGAGAGAGAGAGAGAGAGAGAGAGAGAGGCAATGGGGTATGTTGTGGGTGATTAAGGGTTGAGAGTAGGAGGGGGTTTAAGGTAGGGAAATATATTGAGATTGTGGTGGGCGTTGTGGTTGAATAAATTTATTACATATTAGGCAAGTTAGAGAGAAGGAGGGGTATAGGGTGGGAGAAAAGAGGGAGAGAGAGAGAGAGGTAGGGGGGAGTAGGAGAGATAGAGAGGTGGAGGGGGTGTCTATGTGTATAGAGAGAAGGGGGGGTTTATTTCTAAGAAGAGTAGGAGGGGGGATAGGGAGAGAGAGGCAGATTTTTCTGTAGTTGAGGGAGATAGAGAGGGTATTGTTAGGGATAGGTGTAACAGATGTGTCAGAGAGAGAGAAAGAGAGAGAGAGAGTGGGGTGGTTGAATAAATTATTGAATATTAGGCAAGGTTAGAGAGAAGGACGGGGTATAGGTGGGTGAAAAGAGGAGAGAGAGGAGAGGGGGTAGGGGGAGTAGGAGAGATAGAGAGGTGGAGGGGGTGGCTATGTGTAGAGAGAGAGGGGGGATAGGGAGAGAGGTGTGGGGTGATTAGGGGTATGAGGAAGTAGGTGGTTTAGGGAAGAGAAAGAGATTGGAGATCATGGTGGGAAAAGAGGGTGTAGGCAATTTAGGAAATTTTAGGGAAGTTAGAGAGAAGGATGGGTATAGGGTGGGGGAAGAGAGAGAGAGAGAGAGAGAGAGAGGTTGGGATAAATTGAGGTAGAGAGAGTGAGGTGGAGGGGGTGGTTATTAGTAGGGACAAAAAATATATAGAGATCATGGTGGGGGGGGAGGGGTAAGGGATTTATGGAGAATTGGGTAAGTTAGAGAGAAGGGGGGTGGTAAGTGGTAGAGTGATTATGATAAATAAAGAGAGATACAGGTTTAGGGTTAGGGGGAGTAGGGGGAAGAGATAGAGAGAGAGAGAGAGAGAGAGTGATTGAAGGTGCATGGAAGGAGGGTGTGGGTGGTTAGGGGTAAGGGAAGGAGGACGATTGTGGGAGAGAGAGAGAGAGAGAGACAAAGATCAGGGTGGGGGGTAGGGTTTTAGGCATGATTAGGGAATTAGAGAGAAGGGAGGTTATAGGTTGGAGCCAAAGAGAGAGAGAGAGAGAGAGAGAGAGAGAGAGAGTGTTTGGAGTATAGGGAGTAGGAGGGATAGAGACATGGATAGAGGGGGTGGTTATGGGAAGAGAAGGAGATGCATATCGAGGTTGGGGGAGGGGGTAACGCTTCAGGGATATTAGGAAATTTAGAAAGAAGGATATATGGTGGGGGAAGGAGGGTTTGGGTTGTTAAGGGTAGGGTGAGGAGGGGGCTATTAGGGTTAGCAGAATATGAGAGAGGGAGAGAGGGGTGGAGGCAGGTTACATTGAGAGAGTTGGGGGTATGGGTAGTGAAAGTCAGAGAGGCATGGGGTGTGTTAGGGGTTGAGTGAGAGAGGTAGGGGTTGGGTGTTAGAAGAAAGAGGTGGAGTAAGGGGGGAGTGAGATTTAGAGAGGTGGTTAGTAAGCATTAGTGATAGAGCGAGAGAGGAGGGTAGTTAAAGCTATATCTTGGAATAGGCTAGTGAGAGAGTGAGAGAGGGTGTTAGTAAGGGTTAGAGAGAGAGAGAGAGATTTATTGGTAAGAGGAGTAGGGTGCACATTTGTGTGTGTGAGAGAGAGAGAGAGAGAATGGGGCTTAGGTGTATGAATGGGGTTAGGGTGAAAGAAGCGTGGTTATGGGTAGTGAGAGAATTAGAGAGAGAAAAGTGGCTTTTAGGTGGTTTAGGGGGGAGAGATAGAGAAAGATAATTTTGGTAGAGGGAGTAAGAGAGATGAGAGAGAGAGGGGTAGAGAAGATGGTTATGGGTTAGAGAGGAGATAGGGATCAACACTGGTGGGAGTGGTGGCGATTTAGGAAGGATTAGGAGAGTTAGAGAGAAGGGGGGATAGGGTGGGGAAACGAGAGTGAGAGAGAGGGGAATGATAAGTGGTAGAGGAAGGTGGGTTAGGAGAAACATAAAGAGAGAAAGGGGGGTTTTGTTATTGTTAGGGAGAGTAGGAGGGGGGTTTAGGGAGATAGAGAGGGGGGTTATGGCTAGAGAGATTGTTTGTTTGAAATAGAGAATGATTTTAGGGGGTTACAAGAGAGAGAGAGGGGTGGGTTAGGGGTAGGTGGAGGAGTAGACGAGAGAGAGAGAGAGAGAGAGAGAGAGAGAGAGATTGGGGGGGTGAAGGAGGGTGTGGGTTGTTAGGGCTAGGTGGATGAGGGAAATTGTTGGAGAGAAAGAGATAGAGATTAGGCTGAGGGGTATGGGTTTCAGGATTATTAATGTAGTTAGAAACAAGTTGGGGTATAGGGTGGGGGAAAAGAGAGAGAGAGAGAGAGAGAGAGGGGGGGGGGAGCAGGGGGTTTATAGAAATATAGTGGAGGGTTAGGGATAGTGACATTGAGAGAGAAGGGGTGCTAGGGGTTTGGTTTAGTGAGGTAGGGGTGGGGTTTAAGTGTAGTAAGAGTAGGAGACAATGTGAGTGAGGGAGGTACATAAGCATTAGAGAGAGAGAGGAGGGGGGTAAAAGGTAGGGATTGAAGTAGGGTTGTTAAAGAGTGAGAGAGGGTGATAATAAGGATTAGAGAGAGAGATAGAGTTAGTGGTATAGGGATGAGTAGGGTTTGTGCATGAGTGTGAGATAGAGAGAGAGAGAACAAGGGCTATTAGGGTTTTGGGGAAAGATAGGGGTTCTATGGTAAGTGGTATTGAGAGCATTAGGAGATATAGATAGATAAAGATAGTAAGGGAAGGGGGAGCATGGGAGAGAGTGAGAGAGGAGAGAGGGAGGATTTGGTGTATGAATGGGGTTAGGGTGAGAAAGGGTTGGTTAGGGTTAGTGGGAGTATGAGAGAGGGAAAGGTGGGGAGTTAGGTGGTTCGAGGCAGAGAGAGAGCGAGTGTGTGTTCAGAGTAGGAGTAGTAGGAAACATAGAGAGAGAGAGGGGTGGAGGTGTGGTT
>BSBM01002202.1:0-36741 GCA_027924585.1 Larix kaempferi | reverse complement strand
AGAAAGGTTCAAGGCGAAGGCTTCCTTCTGATTCCTGGCTCGTGGCTCTTTATGGCTAAAGGTTTCTGTGTAATGGCTTCCGGTGAGAAGTGAAAAGTCCAAAGAAGCATCTATCTGTTGGACCTGATTAGGCTGAAGGCTCCTAGTTACAGGCTTATTCCTTATTTCTGTTGGATCTACCCGTTGGACTGGGCTCCTGTCTAAAGGTTGAAGGGCTTCTGTTGAGAGGTTCCAGGTGAAAGGTGAAAGGTGAAAGGATGGCGAAAGGGTATCGGCAAAAGGCTCTTGGTTCCAAGGTTGAAGGCTTCTGTTCCTGGTTCTTGGGTTCTGTCACAAAGGGTATCGGTGAAGGACTGATTCTCTTTTCCCTAGGCCTGCTGCTCTAGCGCCTAGTTACCAGGAGATATGAGCGCAAGCAACCCACTGGCCAATGTGAAGCTTTAGTGCCTAATGACCCAACCGCGTGAAGGTTAAGGCTCTCTTTTACTCCTAAGCTACTGCCCTGCCTCTGCTGCTGTAGAAGGTTATTGCTGCTACTATTGCTGCTAAGATTGGATACCAGAAAGACCGAGGACCAGGAACTCAGGATAGACATACGGGATAGTAGTTGGGGATGGATTGCTTACCTTATCTTTACGGGAGACCAATGCCCTCTAATATGAATATGAAATAGTTCGTCCTTTTTTTATAGATGTAATTATCTCTCCCCCTCCCCTTTATTTCTCTACCGCAGGAGCCCCAAAGGCCCCTTACTATCTAGCGTATCTGCTCCTTATCCATCAGTTCCTCATAAACTAAGAGATAAGACGTTGTGAAAGATGGGAAAGTAAAGCCAACAAAGGTATTACTTTGGCCCAGCAGGAAAGCCCCATATCTCAGAACTGAACCCCAACCCCCTACTTATTTATCAGAATAATAATTTCTTATTCCTATTTGGAGCCCTCACCGTATTTATTCCACTTCCCGGTATTATTATCACTACTAGAAAATAGAAGGCAGATTTATCTTGCTTTCTCATTTGGCTTGCGCTTGCCAATAGGGCTTCGGGACCAAATGCTTGTCCGACTGTTAAGGAATCAACACCTATAGAATATAGATAGGTTCGTCGTCACTCCAGCTCCAGAAGAGACAGATCAAAATATAGGGACTGCCCTTTAATGGGGTAGAGGACCCGAATGGCCCACCAAATCGCTCACCTTTTCTAATTGAGCATATATTGCTGGTACCAGACACTTACTTCCAGAGTCGTGAACTCTTTTTTTTATCCGGTCTATTTAAGTCTTTGTAGTGCAGTTCATTCCTTCTAAAACTACTATTAGAGCATTTGGGATGTATCTATCTTCCTTGGATGAATCTTGTTTGCTGAGGTCTAATGATCTTAGAATTGGTTCTACCGCGCCAGTATTTTGTATGAGGTGGGCACCGGCATCGTGGAAGATAGCTCGGTTTCTAGTCAGCCAGATAGACTTACATAGCGAGGAATTAGAAACTCTGGTCATGGGTAGCGAGGGGAGATTGGCCCAATATTGGTTGAAGATAATCTGTATTTGCGAGATGGGTTAGGGGTACAGGACCGACCCTGAGCTGATAAAGTAAAGTAAGCTTCTGTTTGATTTGCACAGATAGCATGAGGATGGCTCGCTTTAATAGATTCTTTGCAGTCGCTCATTGTGCAAATAAAACTTTGGTGTTTCTAAATTCACCCAGATATCCTTCCACTTGTAGCGGTAGCGGATGGGACATCTGTAAGGGAGGAAATAAAGTGAAAGGCTGAGTCAGAGAAAAGGTAATATGCTAAGCGGATAAGATGGGGCTAGAGTACATTAGATGGAAAAGTGTCATAGGAATAATGTCGGTGGGAGGGACGAAAAAGATGAGTTGCTTACTTCCATCCATGTAGGGAGGGAGGCCCGATAAAGATGAGTAAGCTGCTAGGAAATCGGGTATAGGTCTCCGAAAGATAAGGCACTGAGTTAAGTGGAGGGTTAAATAGGAAGGGCTGGATGATCTTAGCCGGGATGTAAGGAAAGGCACGCCCCTTTGCTCGATAGATGACGCTACCGAAAGAATGCCCTGCAGTACTTGCTCAGGATAATCCCTCTTTGCACTATAAAAGAAATGAAAACATTTCCTTTTTCTGCCTAAACGAAGAAGTTGAATCTGCAAGAATGACCGGATTTCGCCAGGATCAGCCGTGGATTGGTCTTATTGCGTGTCGTAGGGGCTTCTCTTTATTCTGTGTTTGCAGTGACGAGTGCTAGCTGAAACCAAAGGAGAGCAGTAATAGATTATTCTCCTATATTTATTATTTAAGGGCAACCACCCGCTGGCGCTTCAATAATCCATTGGCTGGTGGCTAGTTTGTGTCTAGAATCGAACCATTAAATAATTCCACTCCAGTTCTAATATGTGGAGTAACTATTATAATAAGGCGGAGTTACGATATTAAAGTGGATTCGTTAGCTATGTGGTATGGAATACTGCTAGTACGAGATGGTTCCTGTTATGACTAGATCGAGTAGGTAAGCAGGCCGAATAACCACAAATACTAATGACTTGCGACCACACCCTGCGCCCAGAACAGCCCAGAGATAACGTGAATCGCAGTTATATGTTTCCTAGCTTTATTGCGGTCTTCCTTGCTTTCCTTAATGCCATCCTTTGTCAGCCGCCTACGGGAAAAAAAGCACTTCTTTACTATACTAATTAGTGGATTAATATCTTGCCAAATTGAGTTGCTTTGCCAATAACTATAAAAAGCTTGTCTCCGGTAATAAAGTATAGGGAGGAAATGTGGAAGCACTCTATCATTCTATTAGATATTGTAGGTCGAGGGAAGGGGACGGAGTAAAACCCTTTACAGCCTGATACATTGCCATTATTTTACCTAGCCAGCCGGATACCCGGTTATTTAACACTAGGAAATTCGGTTTAACCCCCACTAAGGTAAGGAAGGATAGTTCATTGGTCCATTAAGTAATTAAAAGTAGTAGTATTGCTAGAGATAAGCTAGAAAGAAATAATAGTTAGTACATATTGCTATAGATGAAGAATAAGTAGTATGTATGAAGAATCAGATAGGTCACTTACCAACACCAACTTTTTTCTTTGGTTATTGGCCTTGGAACAACTACTTATGACTGGCGTAACTACACTTATTTCCTTGGCCTTGACTTCCTTTTTGCCTTGAGCCCAACATATAATAAGAGCTATTCCAAGCCTGTCTCTCTTTATTTAACATGCCCAGGAGAGGTGGGTTAACCAATCAAATTGAAATGACTAGTATCGTATAACTAGAACACTGATAAGCAAAAAGGAAGGCATTTTTATTGGGCTTTTATATCTAGCTACTTTTGGCTGGCTTTATTAATGCTGGCTTTACCGCTACCTCTTACGCTCTTGGGACCCAAGTAAATAAAATAATATAAAAAACTATCTCTCCTTCCTGAATAGCACGATGAAAGAAGAGAAATAGTGTCTAACTTGGCAATGAGCGTAATCGATAAACAGGTAACCATATAACCGGTATGATTGTAAAGGTGTAACATATGGGAATGGATGTCTCTAGTTGATTGGTGTAAATATGAAATGTGTGTTAGGAAGAATAAATTAGTATGGGTACTGGCCTCGTCACAAGGTCCCTATTCATTCCCGTACCGTTCATTCTCGTACCGTTGATGGCTCTCATTAAACCGTACTTATAAACCATGAGCTTAGGCCCGGCAACCACTTGTTTTGGCTCTGTCGGGACAACGCATATATAAGGAGCTTAGACCCTATCTTCACACTAAACAATGAGCTTAGGCCCTGTCTTTATAACCTAAGATTTTTAAGGCACGGGCGTACCATCCGTGGCTCCATCAAGATTGGGTGGGCTGAACAAAGGGCTTATTCAACAAAAAGGTGAATAAAGTGAAAGCCAATTAGCCCAGCTCAGACCCTCCTATGAACTGGAGGACTGTAAGGGGTCTCCCTCTCTAAAGGTGGTAACACATTTCAAGAATGGAGACTATTCTTTTCTTTCTCTTTGTTTGCCCCCGGAGGGAATAAGGCTATTTCTCAAGGTAGAAGCTTCTGTCCAGTTTCATTGTTGTAATTGCCAGGGGAAATTGTCTGTAGCGGAAACCCCACATCAAGCAAGCAGTTGTAGCTATCAAACCAACCTCAAGCAAGCAGTGTCGATCCTTCCAACGTTCCAACTAACGTTCTTGGATCATCATTTCTTGGAACAACTACAACTACTGAATCAACTGGAACTGTCTATGCTTGCTTTGTTGCTTTCTCCGCTGTTGGTTGCTGCTGCTTAAATTATTTGTGCTGGAACCGCTGCTTTTGCCTTTGCTATTGCTTTAGGTTATACTAATTAAACCCGGTCAACTGGTACTGGAACACTTGCAGCTGTAACTTGACTTCTAAGGACTTCATGGGATGCCGAAACTAAGCTTCTAGGAACATTAAGGTAATGCATACTATAAAGTAGTAACGTGTACGAATGCTGGAACAATGGGCAATTACGGAATTACATATATAGGTACAAATACAGATTTTGGAACGTTGCTTCTATAAACACGCATAGATGCACTAACTTGAACAATAGCGCTGATATAAGAACTACATTTATAAGAACATTATTGGATGTCAGAACATAAATGCTAGCTGCTTAAAGTTGTGGGTGGGAATAATTAGCAGTACCGGAGGCGATATAATAAAAAGTAGAACCAGCGAAGCTAAGATCCAAGAGCAAAGCCATCAGCTAAGGCACTAGGAGTAAGGGCAGCCCCGCATCCGGGCAAACATACCTACTAGTCCTAGCTTACCTTCGCGTGGTTCCAAATCCATATGCGGAATCCTTTCCAAGGCCATAGCCCATTGCCTTATTTACCCAGCAGTAGCAGTACTAGATGCAGATATTCCAGTTCGAGATAGAGATCCATAACCAGAGCCAGTTTACAAATATTATTAACTTGGCTCAGCTTACCCGCCATATAATATATAGGATCCCTTCCATATTTATATTTATAACCAACACCAAAGGAACCCTCAATTGGTGGCGGGAATGGCTTATTCATCAATTGTAAATCCATCAATTGCTCATAACTAAATATTATTCTAATAAATCGCTCAGGGCTGCGGCTTATTCTATCGCATCATAATAGCGAGTTCCATAGCCCGTTTCAGATACTCCAGATGTAGAACCCGGCTGGCTGATAGTACCACCTCCAGCTATTTACTCAGTTGCTCGTGATCCAGTTGAACTAGTTCTAGCTGATGGACCAATTACAGAGCCCGAGATAAAGAGCCGTAATATTAATCAGTGCCTTTTATAGAGTCATAGTCCGTTGTTAAAGCAGCAGTCACCATTATAACCAGCGGCTGATCCGGAACCAGAACCAGTAGCAATAAAGAGCATCGGGAAAGGTAGGGGTAATTAAGGTATCCGAGTCAGCAGTTCCAGCTTTTGATCTTGTTGTTTTATCAGTCGACTAATAAGCCGCCGAAGTTTTTACTTGTTAATTAATAATTTGCTCCAATTAAGGCTCATAGCTCGCGGGTGAAGATCCTGTGACGGAGTCCTTTGTTCCATATCCGGTTATAAATTGAGTAGTAGATCTAGATCCATAGCTAGATGTTGGTCTTGTTGGCCGAAACCCATAATAGCAAGCATCAGAGCCAGTTACGGAGGCAATAAGCAGAGGTTCAGGCAGCTAAGATAGCAGCATAGCCAGTCCCGGTAATAGTCCCAGGCTCCCTTCCTAAGGGGTTCCAAATCCAGTCACAGGTTTCCCGCAGCATCACGGATAGATCAAGGTCGAGATCCGTATCCGAGGCAGTTCGAGTGCTAGTGGATCCAGTTTTGAATAACCAGCGAAGGTAGAAGCATCAAAGACAGGGGAAGCTAGGATGGTATGGGCATCAGAGAATAAGGTGGCACCTTGCCCTATATGCTTTCCAGCTCCATAGCCTATATCCCCTCCAGTTATAGAGCCAGAGCCCTCAGATATTGTTCCGGGGCCATGAATTGGATATCCCGTTCCAACAGATCCAAATACAGATCATTCCGTAGCAGGAAGTGGGATCAGCACTGGTTGATCTTGTTTACCAAGAAGCAGTGTATTTTTATTATGCCTATCATTGTTTATTGTATTATGCGACTATACAAGGTCCTCACTTGAATATGACTTACTATCGAAGTTACTTTTGCACTTTCATGTTGTAGTTGGTTCTCCCCTCCTCGCGTCTTGGTTCTCTCTATGCAAGAGAAGAGATATGTAGGGCAAGTTGTTGGGTCTATCCAATCCATAAAGACTGAAATGGGTAGTAGACAAAGAGAGCTACAAAGCATTATTGACCGTACCTGTCCCCGTATAGAACTAAAATGTAACTCATGTGTAAACCCATATATTTTCCACCACCACTTTGGTCCTGCTTCCTCCCCTAATACTATGGAGAGGATTTTTTGTGATGCATGCTACTCACTTTTTATCTGTTAAATGGGACTGGTAGTAAAAACATTGATCACCTCCGTTCTACTCCTAAGCAGTATAAAGGTAGGGAAGGAATGATCCCATAGTAAGGTATAAGTATAGCTATAGATGGGTAGGTCATTTCAAATGTATTGGGTAGGCCATAACATAACAGGAGGTTGTTGGAGCGGTAGGCATGAAGAAGATACAAAAGGTAATTTAAGGGCTAACGGGTAATAAGAGTAATGAAAATGTAACTAATCATGGTGAAAACCCAATTTGTCCACTTCAGGGTCTACCCTAAAATGAAGCCTTTTGCTACCTGAATCTCCCTCCGTGCGCATAGGTAAGTTTGTGTGATGCACCATTGACAAATCAAAGTATCTTTTAATGGCTAAATAATGTAAGTTCACCATTCCAATTCCTTTTTTTCTGTTGGTGTATCCACTCGACGGAATTGTGACCACTGACAACTTGATGACTTCCACTTTACATATCTACTTGTTTACCTAGACTTTTTGCTATCCTAGACTTGCTAGAATAAAGAATATATCCTCTTAATCTCGCTTGCCTTCCTGAGCTATCTAAGAAATCTTAAAGGTAAGTCCCTCTACTTTAGTCTTAAAAAGCTCCTTCAACATCATAAACTCTTCAACATCATATACTAATCCTTTATTTATACAAGACTTTCCAACTATTTATAGATTACCAATACCTTATATTACTATTTGAAACTATCAAAAGACTTCCCACCTATTAACTATCTTCTAAGACTTAATATCTTATTTATTTAAGAGTACACATTATACTTTAAAGCTCTTCCTCTTCATAAGGACAAGGACTAATTCTACTTCCTACCAACATCAGAAATCTAATTCCTACTCATACATATATATTATTTATATACAAATATAAATATTTCTCTTTCTAAACTCCTCTAACATTAAAATACCCAACTAACATCCTAACCACCTTATCTCTACTAAGGAGTCCCTGCTTTACTTCTAGTTAAGACCTCCTAAGGATAATACCAAAAAGATATATATTAATCCTGTCTCTTCGTAATCCCAACTTATTCTAATACACAAATCCTATCTTATCTAAATACCAACCTCTACATAACTAAGCAAAGGATCTAGTCTTTCCAACTCCTAGACTTATAATTATTATATTCTATCTCTAAATAAAAGAAAGTCTCTATCTCTTCCTAGAGTAAAAGAGGGAGTTAATTATGGAGTTGTTGTGGTAGTTAGTATTGGTTGCTTGTTGTGTGTTTTTGGGTCTTGAGGGAGCTAGGGTGTTAAAATATATAAAAGGTTCAAGAAGGCCAGTGGAATTTGTGTGTTGGGTAAGGATAGCAGGGCTGCTCGTTTCTAAGGATTATTTCTATAAAACTTGAGAACTATTCCTGGAGTCTAAATTCTATATCCTAAAGATACAACTCTATATCTTATCTAAAGACTAAAACTATATATATAAGGACTTCCTCTTAAGAGATCCAAATAAGACTACTTAAATACTAAAGACTTATTCTTAACCCTAAAGGGCTATCAACAACAACCTAAACCCCTCTTATTATATTAATACTAAAAAAATAGAAAACCAACTCTTAATACTTAATATTCATACTTCCACCAACTTATTATTATTCTTATTCCTATTTTTACTTGAAAATGCTTTACCTAAAGAGGCTAAAGAGATCCTTCCAACTTCTGATCCCTTTTTCTTTTAACTAAAAGGAGCAAGCAAAGAGAAAGGCTCTGAAGGAGGGGTTGAGTAACGGTGTTTCCCTTTTCTAAAAGCTCGTGTCTTATGATATCCCAAAGAATTCCTATAGTAAAGAAAGAATCCCATGATGATTCTCAACCAATACCAACTGAGAGTATTCTCTAGGAGTTTTAGGAAGCCTATTACATGTTCCAAGTTTATCTAGATGAGGAGCTCTACATTCTATTATATCGAAATTACTATATAATATAAGCTATATAATATAATCTATATAATATAATCTTAAATCCTCTTTCTCTCTTATAGTTCCTAGACTTAAAGTAAAAAAGCATACATATTATTCTCTTCCTAATCTTTATAAAGGAATACCCTTTCCGTTGCTAGCATTGTGGTGAGTCTTGAGTCATAGTAATGTAAGGGGTTAATTCTCTCTTCGTAAGTATCTAGTTCAAGGTTCCCTGCCTTCTTCGTAAAGAGGTAAAGTGATAATCTATTAGGAGTCGTGTAGTCAAAGCAAAGTAAGAAGAAAGTTGGTGTATTGTGAAGCCTCTCTCCGGTTCTCTCCTCTATCTTGATAAAAAAAGAAAGAGTTTCTAGTTCCTAAGGGTCTCTTTCTGTGCTTCATAAGTAAATAAAAAATACAATATATAATTGCATTCTTCCTATCTCTAAAGGAAAACACTTTATTGATACAAGACTATCCAACTTATAAAAGATTACTAACTTCTAAGTTGTTCTCTCTTATAAATGATCCTACTATTCCAAAAGCTTTCTACTTCTACAAATAGACTTCTTACTCTATCTATTAACTAATAAATAAGACTTCCCTTTCCAAAGAGCTCTAAAGACTTAATAACTAATAGCTTGTTAACTCCTTCTACTTATAATAGTAAAAGAAAACTCCTAAGACAAGTCTTAAGATCTATAATAACTTATATCCAATCATAATCTTAATTATTATTCCTAAAGTATAAATCTTATATTAAATCCTACCTATCTACCAAACTTGAGGACTCATCACTAGTAAAGAAGCTATAAAAAGAGCAGGATATTCTGGAAGCTCATGTGTTATATCTATTCCATGTATTTGCAGTAGGAGCTCTCCTCTCCAAGCTAATATTATACCTTCTAGCTGCAATTATAAGATAGTAAGAGGTTTCAAAGTATATAGTAAGAGTTTATTTATATCCTACTGATTCAAATTCCAAGACTTATTTTGACTCTATGGACTAATTATTATTCTTATAATTTCTATTTCTATTTATCCTTATTATAAATAGTATTTCCTATCCAATCCTATTCATAGTAAAGAGCCTATATCTTTCTAGTTCCTATTCATACTTAAAGAGATAAAAGATCATTATCCTACCGTATTTTTTCTCTACCTAAGAAAAGCTTACTACTTACTTTCTTATCACAACATAAACAAATAAAGAGTATAAGTGGTAATTTTCTCTCATGATGATTGGTATAAAGATTGTATAATAAGGTAGGAGGAGTTCTAGATCTCTTTGCTACTTCCTATTCCTAACCTTATTATTACTATTAAAATACTTAAAGGATCTCTATCTATATATTAAATCCTAAGCTCTACCAATACTACAGGCATAACTTGCAAAGAGCCCCTGGGGGTTTCATAAGAGATATCCTATGACTGACCATGCTATCTAAGGAAAGGGTATTGGGGAGCCGTGTAAGTCCTGGTGTATGGACTAGCTCAAAAGGGTTCTCAGCCTCTTTGGTGGTTCCTTGGTAACTCTATAAGGAGTCTGTGCTATTATAATGCTAGATCTCTCAATAAGAATTTGCTCTCCAATTTATCCTTTCTCTGAGCGGCTCCTGGTTCCGGGGCAACAACTATGGATAAAAAGTGGCGTTAAAGGTCTCTCAAAGCAATGGTTAAGGTGTTACCCACAAATAAGAGTATAAAGAGCCAAGTAACGACCATTCATAGGGCGACCCTTTCGACTAACGTTCTTATTCCTACAGTATCACCAAAGAAAAAAGAACTCTCTGCCTGCTGCGTATTTTCATAAATAGGAAATAAATATTTTGAGTTAATTGAAAGTCTCTTTATAATAGTTAGGGTTTATCTTTACTTTATTATAAAGTTTAGATCTTATAACTAGGAAGGTTATATTATAAATAGTAAGAATTAGGGACGCTTAGTTAGAGTTTTCTCTTTTTGAGGAGCTCTAACTAGTAGGAGCTTATATAAGAATAGAGTCTTTAATTGTTTTATTAGAATAAATAAGCTAGACATAATCTATTCACTATACTAGAACTCACTAACTCCACTTATATTTGCCTTTGAACTCGCTTTAACTCTTTCTAACCTAGCCATAATCTAATCCTAGACATCAAAACCGTGTTATTAAATCCAACCAAAGGATCAATGGGTGTGTAGTCCCTCACCTTAAATAAGACTAGACCGTGAGGGTATGTAAAGGTAGGATTTATAATGGGGGGGTCGCCATTCGTCAACAATCTCTACCATGTCTTGAAAGTTTTTTGTATATACAAGTATCCTTCTCCTAGATAGCAGTCTCTCAAACTTGGGTAAAGAAACTCTTAGCCGTCTTGAACGATGAATAGATTCATTCACCACGGTGACTTATAAATAAAAGAAATACAAATCAAGGATTCAACCTACATCCAGTCTAGAATAAATTACCAAAGAGCACTCCCCCACTAAAACCTAAAAGAAACAACAAGAAACCTCACCCTCCCAAAGAATACAGGTCCAAGGTGATGAAATCCAAGTCTCTATATTCAGTTAAGAGACGAAAGAGAGAGATGAAACAGTTACAATAACTCTCACGCAACGTTCACCAAAGGTTCAAGTACCTTCAATGAAGATAGGCACCCTCCCAAGGAGCTGAAGTGGATGTTATGTGTCTTCCTCGGGTACCACAAGTATTCCCCCCTTGCAGTCACCTAGGTATGAGCCCTAAATGATTGGCAACTAAGGATACCACTTCATACTAGGTAGCCGAACGGAACAGTCATGGGTCGAGCAGTCACATATGGGTAGGGAATGTAGGACATGAGTCTTAGACCCAAAGCTCCTGTTGAATTGGTGTAACCGCGAGGACTTTCCGACTAAACTGAAACCCCCATACACGTGAAAGCCCACTAAGCACAATTAGAGGGACTAATATCCCACAATACTCATCTTTACCTAGTGCTTACCTATGTTAGAGGTGCCTTCTTAACAAATACTTTGCACTACTAATGGATTTTAACTCCCTGGCTCAATTCTAGTTTAGTGTAACGGGCCCGAGAGGATTTCCTCTCCAATACCTACTCCCAAGGCCTTAGCCTAAGCTAAGTGATGATGTTTTCAATAAAATAAAAAGTATAGTTATTCTTAAATTAATCATTTACTTTATTTATTGTTATTACACAAAGGATATGGTGTGCAATTGAAATGGTGTTTAGATACTCGGATTAGTGCCAAAAAAAGTAACCATGCATACATGCTCTTTTTCTCCTTCTGTTTGATGAATTCTATCTCATTTTTGGAGGGGGAAAATAGGTGGATCTATATTAAATAAATGAATTAAATAATGTACATGATGTTATACCTAAATCCGCCGATGTTGAGGCACTCCTTTCACAAAGGCTGATCACCCTGTCCAAGTCCCAAATTGCTGGTACAACCTGCAGATCTATCCTATCAATGACATGGAGAGGCCTCTTCTTCAAGGAAGGCTATGGTCTCCACACTGTAAGGCTCCTGCTGCAAGCACCGATGGGAGTCTGCAACATGTATGGAATGGAATGGATCACTCTGAATTCTGGCAGAGTTTCTCACTATCGAAGGCCAATAACTCTTGGCTCATTCTATAACTTAAAAACTAGTTCCTTCCCTTGCTCAGATCTTAATTTATAGGCTTGTAGGAGGTGGTAGGATAAGTATGTATTATGTGATGCTAGTCTAGCAAACACCAATAATGCTCAATCATAGTTATCCAACCTCGAAACTCTATCCTTCGAGCCCATGTGCCTTTTAAATTAACCCTTCTATATGTGCTCGTGGGTCACGATGATAACAATAATGAGCGTTCACTGCCTTGCCAAGCAATGAAGCGTAGATCATTAACTGAATTATCTATCTACAGCCCACACACACTGAAGCGGAGGGAGGTCGTTTACTGCCGGATAGCTTAGCTTTATTATGCGCCATCAGAGAGGTTGGACGGACGGGCTTCAGACAGACTGCTAGGAGATTCCTTTGTTTATCACACTTGCTTTATGAATCTTAGGAGGTACGGCACTATTACTATTTACCTTTTACCCTATCTTATTACTATGCCTTACCTTTACTTACGCGTTACCATGACTACCTATCCACCTTCAGACCTGCTAGACATGTTAGCCTTAGACCACTCGGATTAATGAAGCGCTTAGTTATGAGGGCCACTTTCCCTTTAAGAACCGGATCACTTTACCCCTTACTTAATTATTACCTTCAACCTAGGGGCATGGATGGACTTATGCCCAAGCCACATTACCCTTCTATTAAAAGCACCGGCCGGGACCTTACCTTTGACTTGATTTACTGCTTTATACTAGGAGAGGGAGTCATGCCCAAACTATTTATTAGACCGGGAGACCGGGAAGATCAGTAGGGATTTATAAGTCAATAGAATAAATATCTGACTAACTCAACTACAGTGGGGTTCCTCATATCCTAAGTAGGATAGCCAAAGGATAAAAGTATTAATCAAAGGGGTATCGTGGCTTATATACAGGTGGGTAATATTGGGATCAGCTTTTATCACATATATAATAATAGCAATGAAATATTTTGCTCCTTGCCCCCTATCCACACAATCAATGGGTCCGGCTTTATTTGAGCAAATAGCTATCCCACCTTATGTCTATGTCGCGATTGGACAGAAACGCTCCTTAAGTAATAGAAAGAGTGATCTTGTATCGGAAAGAATTGGTTCGAGAATGCTCATCCAATCCCGGACGCGAATAGACAAATTTAAGGAGATAGCTTACATCAATAAAAAGGTGGGAGGGCCAGATGAGTCTGCGGTTGCTGATTAGCTCGGGGTGGGTGGGAAATAGTGAGTAAGTGTAAAAAAGCGGTGTAATGATATACCTGCTTTTTCCCCTTATATAATATAGGTGGAGGAAAGAACCTCGCTCTTTAATAATAGGAAGGGATGGGAAAGGCCTCACCCTTTGATAGATGGATTAGGGGACCCGACATCTCCAATATAACTCTGCCTTGGTTTCTCCTTTCAGTGACCGTAACGAGATGTTTTAATGACCGTGCTTTAGAGAGGGTCGGCAATCAATTTCATTTAGGGCTCTCACAACCATTGAAGCCAAGCTTAATAGACTTTCGACTATCCCTATCAGTAAAATTGTTCATCCCTTTAGAGGTCTCTTCCCTATCTTTATAGATAGATCCCTATAAGTCCAATAACTGTGCTAAAAGGAAATGGATTGGAAAGGAGAGATGATGGATTGCAATAGGCATTATCACCCGGGTACGCCGCCTTCTTGTTCCATCCATCCAATAACCAAAAGTATCTGCTCTATTAGGTGTGCTGGCTAATCCAAGTCTCGGCCATAAGGCACTTCCTTTAGAGGTATCTTTCCTATCCTTCCTTTACCTGTTTACTGATCCTTTCTTACGCCGAAGTTATTCAACAAACTTATGAACGGCTTATCGGCGGCTCGCTACGTACACCATAGATCCACGTTGCTTAACAAATTGTTACCTAAAGGCACCCCAGCACTGCGCTCAACAGAATACCGCCTTGCCGCCCTAGCATCCTTTTCTTGTAACATTGTAGCAGGTAAGGCCAAGTTATTATTGATAGCCGGAGATAATAGTAACTGTGACTCCCGGAATAGTTAGAGTGGACGGAGAAGCAGAATGTGAAAATCCTTAGTGTGCAGGGTGCATAGGTGGGTTCTTTCTCGGGCGTAACGGGCTCCGGCAGCAGCCCTGAGCGATATAGAAGTTCTGGGCGGATCAAGTGGCTCAGATCGAGTAACTAATAGGGTTTGTACAGGTGCATGCATGGGAGCAAAGGAGATAGCAAATTGAAGATCCTCTAGTTTATCCAGTTGCTTGCTTTGAACCAGCACCACCACTAGCAGCTAAAGGAGCTAAGCTACCAGTTCCAGGTCCAACAGCATAGACAGAAGCTCGAATAAGCAGTTTATAAAGCCGTTGATTAAGCCATTAATGCAGCACCTAGAAAAGTACCTAGAGAGGCAAGAGCAGTTTACTCTGTTGATCCAGTAGAACCATCAGTTGAAGCACCAAAGCAGCGTCAGTAGAGATTCAATCTCCATTTATATCTTTATATCATTACAAATGCACGTACCTACCGACCTATACCAACACATACCCGTCACCTCCAAGAAATAGAACATATATAAAGAATAAACCCAGACACACAACGGACATGGAGCATTTTAGAAGCAAAACCAGACGCACCTAACCATAACGCGATAGCTTCTCATACTTTATTTTATTAGGAGAGTCGAACTTCTCCGAAACAAGATATATATAGAAGTTATATCCTTTTTCTTTCCCAACCCAAGAAGTGGCGTTACACCTCTATATTGGGATTGGGAGACTTTGAATAAACTGGAGTACATATAGGCAGGTGCTCAAACCTTTTCTCGAGAGATCTTCCAAACTGTTGGGGAATGGGAGCACTTGATCGACCGCATTTATGCACCGGTAGGGAGCTGCACTCGAGGGATACGCATGCAAGTACCGTGAGGGAGAGGTAAAACTAGGAAAGTATTTCCTTCCTTAAATCGCATATAATATATATATATGATGCCGCTTCATCTGGCATCTCGTTCCATGTAACGTAAATGAATGGAATTGGCCGAGCGATAATCTGTGAATCTCTATCTTC
Source organism: Larix kaempferi (assembly GCA_027924585.1). Lineage (NCBI taxonomy): Eukaryota > Viridiplantae > Streptophyta > Pinopsida > Pinales > Pinaceae > Larix > Larix kaempferi. The sequence continues at coordinate 21,644 of BSBM01002202.1, read as the reverse complement.
TTCTCGCCGTTCATGCATGAATCTTAGCCACGGCCCGGACCCTTTTCATGAGATAAGCAAGGAAGCCTTTAATCCTTCTTGTCGTCAGGCCCATGACCTGAAGACTGCAGGACCAATGATCCCACCCACCTACTAGATCTTTCCGTTTGTAGTAAGGGCTAGTAAATCCTCTAATAAATCCAGTGGTTATATAGGCTAGTTCCCTTTTTAACGGGTTGTCGTAAGGGCCAGTCTATCTTTTATCAGATGGTTGTGAGAGCTAGTCAGTCTTTTATCGGATGGTTGTAAGGGCTGGTACCTCTTATTATTAGGTCCTTGTCCGGGCTGTTTACTCCATTACAGGTCCTGATGCCGGGTTTAAAGTAATAATAGACCCTGAATTAAGAAACTAATAAACTCCAGTGACTCTTCCATCAGTTCCTTTTAAGGGCCAGTAACAGCTTCACCTACCCAATAGCCTGTTGTAAGGTCGTTGTAAGGATTGGTTACTCTTCTATAAGGTCCATGCAAGGGTTAGTAACTCTTATTATCAGGCCATTCTAAGGGTTAGTACTCTGAATTATCAGGCCATTCTAAGGGTTAGTAACTCTTAAGGTCGTTGGTAAGGCTTAGTCTATCTTTTACCCAGATCATTATATGGATTAAAAACTCTTTCATATGGTCTTTCTAAAGGCGGCTTCCCCCGTTCTTAATTAAGAAGTAAATAAATAGTTGGTTATAAATTTGAAACCTCTGATTTTGCCTTTCTAGAGAGTAGAGGAGGCGCTCATGGACGGATAGTTGGGTGGAAACCAATTGTACCGCTAGAAAGGAAGGGGGGGAAGGAGCGGGATAGCCCAACAACTGCCTTAGAAAGAAGTTTCTTAACTAAAGCAACTATTACTAGCATCTATACGTGTTGCATATCTACGTTTGAACATATGATACTCGCATATCTACGATTAACTCGCATCTCTAGTCTCCTTGGCGTAGCTTAAAGGTGGGTTATCCAGTTATCCCCAGTAAAAAGGGAATGGGGTACTACTAAGAGATTTTAACCTCCCAAACTCTATTTTCTCAAGAGGCTTTATTCATATGCCATTTTATAAAGTTTACCTAGTGAGCAGTGGTTTATATGGAACACGGCCGTTAGTTGTGTCAGTTCCATAGGTTTTTATCCTTCGCGCATAGAGACGTTGAACTTGTAATGTTTCTACGATAATCACAATTATATATAATAATTATATATATATATATAAATCAGGTGCCCACACTAATATAGAATTAAAACGTGTGGCATGTTTCGGAGTTTTATACAACGAATAGAGCTGACTGGCCAGAAGCAGCCAGATGAGGAGGACTCACCGAAAGCCCACCAGTTAGTGAGTGAGTTATTAGGACCTTTAAAGCAGTGGCAGAGAAACTTACAGCATTAGTCCGTTGCTTGGTTGAAAGTAGTTTCCTTAGAGCGAGGACTTATATAAGAGGAATGCTTTCGTGTGAGCTTATCCCTTACTTGTTCCCTAAGGTTAGTTTAGGATAGTTGCTTTCCCCTTTCCCTTAGATGTCTTACAACCAACGAATGTTCGGAGCTTCCCTCGGCAAGTACTCTATTTTGATATGTTTTTTAAGCTCAGTCTATGAAAAGCTAATCGCCGTGGAGATAAGCCTTTTAGAAAATGGTGTCATCGCCGGAAGATATGAAAAAAGCATCGCCGTGGAGAGAAGCCTAGGGAAAATAAGCCTCATCGCCGGAAGGTAATCTACTATACTTAAAGAGCATAATGACATAACTATCCAAGTACGGAAGCTAACCCTTATAGCTATGAGGTACAATAGTTGACCAACAGTGTTGGGAAATTCATAAAGTGGTGGCCTTGTGCCTATGCCTTAACTGCTGGAGCAACGGGTTTCACTGCTGCTTAAAAGGCTCCTTCAACAGCTTATGGAAATGCTCCGGGAACTGCCCCTTAAAAAGCTTATGGGAATTCTCCTGGTTTCCTGTTGCTAATACTGGGTTGCTCTAAAAGTGCTGAAGGGTACTTTACTGTACTAGAAGGCTTGGAAAAGGTGAGGTATGGATCAAAGATGAAGGATAAAACGAGAGGTATTAAAGAAAGGGTGAGGTGGCGTCTAAAGATGTGGCCTTTCAATGGGATATTTTCCTCCGTTAACCTAGCAAGGCTTTTTAGCACAATAAGGGATCTGAAGGCTCTCTAGAGGGCTTTGATGGGCTTTTGGTGATATCTATAAGGGCTCTAGAGAGGGCTGTGTTGATCAATATAAGCTCTTAATGAGCCCATACGATTGGAATAAAGCTGTGATGAACGATAAGGCTCTTAATGCACTAGAAGGCTTTAGAGCTAAAGAAGTTATCTGAATGCTCTTTAGATGGCTTTGATTAGATTGTAGTGAACACTAGAAGGGTACTAGAGGAGGCTATGATGAACGATAAGTATATTAATGAGCTAGAAATAAGAGCCTCAACCTATGCCAGCTGAGAGCGTTCGAGGCCTCTGTTCAGGCTGTAAGCATGGATAAACAGGACGAGAGCTTTCGTTCTTCTCCCTCCCCGGAAGTGGAGCTGCTCTACTATTCGGGTACGATCGACGCGGGCTCACTTTGGTTGACAGAAAAGACTCTTCTTCAAGTAAAGTGGTCTGGGGTGGTAACCTAAATAAAATAGATCAAATTGACCTATTTAAGATGGAACTAATAGGGAAGGGATGGATGACAGACAGATAGGGTTTAGGCTGGCTCAACTATAGAGGAGAAGAGCAATAGTAGTGCTGTAACCAAACTATCCAGCGGCTGTGCCATATACCCACCCACACTTGGTAGTAGATAGATAGAATCCAAGTCAAGCAGTCCAGTCAGGTGACCCTTTACACTTGGCAGTATATAGAATCCAGGTCAAGCAGTACACGCCCTCAGCATCAAGAACCACGTTGGTGAATCCCCGGTGGGAGAGCTCCACAGGTTCTTAGCAAGAAAGAGCATCCAGGTAAGGCAGCAGTTATGCAAAAAGTTGAATAAGCAGCTTCCAGCATAATAATTTGGATCAATTTCCATCAACCCCGTATTTTGTCCAGCTTTTGGCCTTTTCACCACTGCACTTTGTCTTTCTGACCGAATGAACCAGGTTCACATTCTCTATCATATCATCTTTAGACGCCCTTGCCCTCCCTTGCCCTCCCTTCGGTCAAGCAAGTATACCTTTGGTCAAGCAAGCTTTTCCACAAAGCTTAGTGAAAATACCACTCTTGATAGGCCACGTTCCAACTCTCTATCTATCATCCCAAGGCGCCCACTTCGCTGACTCAATTTACCACCACTTAAAGGAAGAATTGCCAGGAATAAAGAGGGGAGTAGATTTGTGGAGCGGGGAAACTATGCCAATCAACGAAAGGACAGATCCAAAACACGGGATTGTACACATCATTGCATATATTGAAGATGCCCTAGGAAACCATATAAATGTATTTTTTACTTGGATTGCCAAGGACACAACGCGAATTATACATAGTGTGTATTGTGAATGACAATGAGAGAGTTGAGGGAATTATGGTTGAAATTACTTCTGACAGGATAATGAAGTACTCATACGCTTCCCCATAATGATTGTACTCAGAGCCATGCTCCAATAAATACATGAGCATATTTCCCCTTGGTAATTTTGAGAGTGAAAGGGTGGCCTATCGGGACTGCCCCAGTGCAGTTTTTCCCTCACCCGAAGAAGATCCATCCAGCAAGACCAGCAGGGTTAAGGGGGGGGGAACAAGACTCTTCTTTCCTTTAGAGTACTTCGAATGAATGGCTTATAAAGCTTTTGTGAATTTGTGTAGGTTATCCCAATCCACCCTTCTCATTTCATTTTAAGTCACTAGAATTTTGGTTCAGCATATGAACCAGTGAGTGCTCAACATATCCCACCGTGTAGGTGTTCAATGCCATAAATATCCTTTATATTAGTTGTAATTGTCCATCTCTGTAGGTAATTGATCGGAAATGCAATGCTTTGAGCGATTCTGGCATGAATTTGGCCTTCCTCCCAGACTTCGCTGCCTCTCGGAATCCCGAACAATTGGCATATTGTCGAGGTGGTGATCACTATCGTAATCCCGACCTAGATGTCTATGATCATATTTTGCTTGGGATTAGAAAAGCGAGCCGCCTTATAGATCAAGTCTTCAACTAATGCTGCTTTTGGTCCATTTGCTTGTATGTAATTCTTATTCTTTCTGATTTCCCTGTACCATTTATAATCATCAATGGTATTAATGGTATGACAGATTGCCTTTACTACTAGCCGCTTTGGATGTCCAACTGGTTTTTTTGGACCGGACTTGCCACATTGCAGAGCTCACAATGCTTATTCCGTGCCCTCCCTATCTTTCTTGCCTTCTCTCGTGCACACCAAGTTTCACTGGAGATCAATGTGCACAAATACACTCACTCACGACTTCAAAGTAATGTTGTTTCAATGCATTAATTGCGAAGGGATGTGGTAGTTGAGCTTATCACGTTGATGGCATCACATGTGCATTAATTGAAAATGACTCTCTGTTGTGCCCCATGGTTGTCTAGCAGTCAGTCCTAAACTTCGCACACCAGATCTATCCTTTTCAGATTACCCTCGATACTTTTAGTACAATAGATACAGAGTTTTACTTTTACTAGTAAATCACTTTGTTGGATCAATCTTGACCCTACGACTACATTTGCTTTCCATATGTTGGTAACAGTTTCATAAACTAATGGCTTCTTCCAAGCTTGACCCTTGGTGATGATCCCGCCTTTTGGTCTATTGTATTACCATGGGTCACATTCCATGCATTTTGGCCATGGCCTCTTTCAGGCTTTTCCCAAGGGTGGAGTGCTATAGCACAATGATTGCTTTTTTCTATGATCGCTTTCTATACCTCTGTGGGCTGCACATAAGGCATATGCTTTAAGCCAAAAAATTAAGGGTTCATCTGAGGATGGCCTCATTTTATAGTCCTTTCCATTACCATTTTTTCCCATCGTAGCACCTTCCATAGGGGGTCACAAATCCTATTGCCTACCCTTAATGGCTTCTTCTAGGCTTTTGATGAGGGCGGCCCCTTTGGCTCCTAGACTCTTGTGACCCCTTTGTTTCAGAGTCGCCTCAGTCAAAGTTCACCCTAGATGGAGTCAGTGTCCGAACACTCCGGTGATTCCTTCTGCCTATACACTCTTAATACTCAACAACGTTGCTCCTTAGTCCTGTGCCGGTAGTCATATGGGTAGATCCCCAAATGACCCAACCTATTGGTTTGCTTACTCTACAAACAACCGACAATTATGCATTTCAGGCTAGAAAATAAACATAACGATATATTACTAACATATCTTGGGTGCCTGCTCTTGTGTGGAGTGCATCTATTTCCCTGAGGTGGCCTTAGGCGCATGCCTAGTAACTCACTGGGTCATCAGAGTACCTCGTACATGTATTATGATCAATCAAAGAATCACTTTAGTCAGTAGGTGTTCATCCTACTTATGTAGAGCAACTTTTCTAAGGTTTCAAATTCGACGGGCACATTTTCATACAACTTGTAGAGCTTGTGGGGTCCCAACCAACTATAGGTGAGTTTCTCTGCCTTGTCCTTCCTTATTTCTACTGTGATACAGGAGGACTATTTTCCCCTCTTCAAAGTCATGAGGCTTCAATTTACTATCATGGTACCTCTACATGGTCTGCTTGGCCATCTGTTACCAAAATGTGGCCTATAGAGGGGTAGTCTTCATCCAACCACCCCAACTCCTCTAGTCATTCTTTAAACTACTGCTCTGGTAGTCTCTATCCTTTCAACGACTGCGATCCTTGTTAAGGGAGCCAAATATTATATTGGCATGATGGCTTCCTTTCTGAATGCCAATCGGAATGGTGTCTGCCACGACCGCTTCTTCCATGTCGTTCGATAGGCCCAAAGTAGCCGCATGCAATCTATAAGCTTAGTGTTATCTCTTCTCTTCATATACAAATCCATGGTTAGGATGGAAACTGATACCTTGTTTGTGCTTTCGTCCCACCCAGTAAGGTAATTCTTCATTCCTTATTACCTATTGGAGGTACAACCTATAATTATAAGACTTATATGTTGCATTTACCGAGGCCACTAATTAGTCTTTTATGTTGATACGTGTTACTATTAACATTATCATTCCATTATCACAATGAATCCATTGATATATGATCTCGCATAGATACGTGTTATATATGAGCTCGCATATCTATTTGGCTCCTAGAATCTAATTCTCCAATAGCTCTACCTTATAACAACCTCCAACTACTACTATAGGATCTTCGCATAGATACATGTTACCTATATGTGTGCATATCTACGAAGCTAACCAACTGGATTTCGCATATCTACGTTGAAACTTGAACTTGCATATCTACCACCTTGCATCCCAAGCAAGAAGTCGTGCTGGGGCCGATCTACAAATAAATACGCAATATATGATGTCATCATGGAGAAGTTGGTTGAAACCCATAGTAGTGCTATCTTAGTTCGGACTAGTTGATGCTGGAAATCCACTACTAAGGCCAGGTGGATCCAGAGCTGGGCTAAGAGAATAATCCCGCTATCTAGTATCCCATTCTTTGATCCCAGGCCCCAGAGGACAACACAGCACGTAGAAGCAGAGGTTGTCTCCGGAACCAAAGCCCCATAGGATAAGACGACCTAGCTGCTAGCTTAGAAACCTAACCTGCAGATCTCTACTACGCAGTCTGACTTAGCTCTTCAAGAGCAGCTGGCTTCCGGGTTATTACTCATGATTGAACATTTGTGCTAAAGAAGAGTCCTCTCTAGCCTGGTAAACTCCGATTTAATAGCTTTCAATATATTTTTGATGATGCTTCCAACACGATCACTAATAAGAAAATAGGGTGTTTGGAAACACGTAAGTAAAGGGGTAAATAGGCATAAGGTCGTTAATAGTAAGAGTGCCTACCATTAACCATTCTTAAAGGAAGTGTAGTCAAACGCCTGCCTGTGAATGGCTCTGTCGAACGCTCGTACAATGCTGAAAGTTCAGTTAATGGAGCAAGCCAGTCTCTAAAGGATCATCGTGAATACGCCCACCCAGAGCATGCACATGAAGTTAAGGCAAGTAGGGATCTATCTCCAGTTAATACGACTGGTCTAAATACCAACCCACCCTCATGTAATCTCTATAATAAGTTCTGGGAGTAGTTCCCTTCCTAATTGGGGCAGTTCAACAATCTCTGCTAAAGGAACCCCTATTGGCTAATCAACAATCCATCTGGTGCTTAAAAGATACTAAGTGCATTCATTCATTAAGTGTCTAGGGCATATCTAGTTCTTGCAGGTGAGTGGGTTGGAAACAAAGGCATGAAATGGGGTAGAAAGGGTTAATAGCATGCCATGCCTGCCTACTTACTTTAGTTTTCCTGGCTTCATAACATCAATGGATTAGGGGGCATAACTCAATTTCTTACTAGGGAAGGGAGTAGTAAGTAAAGTATCTAACAGGTGGATGCTCGTAAGTAAAGGGTAATGCTGTACCCCGATTCCTATCCCTGGCTGAAGTAAGTGTTGTTGGGTGCAGGCAGTAAGTGAAAGTCTGGTAGAAAAGAAAGTAGCTTTCAGGTATCGCTTAATTACCCTCACTATTTCACCTGCTAGAATGACCTTTCTCTATGCCCTAGAACTTTGAGGTTAGCTTTTGAGTGAACGTCAGCTGCTCCAGAGTAGCCTTGTAGCTCCACAAGATTCTCAGAATTCAATAAGTGGCTCTGATCTGATTAATGCCCTATTTATATACCTTTTTACCCTTTTTCTTTCCTCCCAAGCAAAGATTCTATCTCTTCTGGATACGACGGACGGGGTGGTTGTTCGTTCTTCGAAAGCAAGCACTACTAGGGGGTCGGGTAGGTAGGCGGGGTCATTCGTTCTTTGAAAGGTCAGCCACCCATCTTTTAGCACTTGGCTTTTGAGAGAGAAGGTCGAATGCGAACCCACTAGCGCTTGGCTTGGCAGTAGCCCTTTACACTTAGCTTTTTAGAGAGGAGAGAAGACAGGCAAGGCAGTCCAGTCAGTTGGCCCTTTATTGCTTGGCTGTAGAGATAGAACCACCCACCCTTGAGCGCTTGGCAGTAGAGATAGAGAATACAGGTAAGGCAGTCAACGATCTCAGCATCAGTTTGGGCGCCCGGTAGAGAGAGAAGAGAGAGAAGGTCAAGCAGCAGCAGCATTTGAACCGGCATAATTTGAATCATTCCCAGCATCCCCATAAGCACCAGTTGAACTGGCCTCCTCATTACCAAGAGCAGTTTCAGCAGCAAAAGCAGCGTCAAAACAAGAAGCACCAGTTGTTTAACCAACAGCCTTCCTATCTGGGGGTGGGGAATATAAGTATTTCAATAAGCAGAGCCAAAAGCAGTTAGAGCAGCACTACGACCGGCATTACTAGGGTCATTCCCAGCCCCATAAGCATCCCCACAAGCAGCAGTGGAAGGATCATTATTTCCGGTGTTCCTGGATCAGTTCAAAGAGCAACATTTGAAACAGAAGCATAATAATTATTACTAGCACCAGTTCCCGGGACATCAATGGAATCTGGAGTTGAAGGAGCCAATTCCATCATCAATAGAACCGGCAGCAAAGGAGGAGGAACCGGCATCCTCAGCAGCCCAAGGAGGACCAGTACAAGCAAGATAATAATTATCTCATTTCCAAGAGCAGCAGTTGAACAGCCTTATACCCCCAGTTCCCGGATCAATTCCAAGAGCATAAGCAGAAAAACCGGCAATACCAAGGTAATTTCCATAGGCAGAAGGACCAGGGGTTGAACCATAATCAGTTCTAGCACCAGTCTAACCAGCTTAATTCCCGGGCCCAGGCAAGAAGTTGAGTTGTTGGAACATAATTGACAAAAACTCCTAAGTTACGTAGTGTTTATTCACTGGACAAGGAAATTAAGAACTATTTATTTGGAGGGTATATTGGGAGGACAGGGGAATAAGCCAATGGGACTAATCCAATCCCAAGCTCAAGCAGACAGAAAGAAGCGGGTAGATTGTGGACTTTATGTTTTCCCATCCCTAGGTCTTATTAGCATAAGTGAGCACTTGGCTTCGGGTGGTTTTGGGAGCGCTATACCTGAGCTCCCCCTGTCCCTTTTTTCTTTCCTGCTCGGTACCTCCGAAACAAACAAGTGTGATATTCCTAGCAATAATAATGTTATTGCATTATATACTTAATTATACCACAATAAGCGAGGTTCCAAGGTGAAGGCTTTTATTTACTGGTTACAGGCTTCTTCTGTCGGACTTGGCTAATTGGCTTATTATTATTTTGGCTCCTATCAATACGGATGAGAGAGCCAATCACTAGACGAGATAAAAGATCGCCATACGTTAGAGAGTGTGCCCAGCACGTTAGGCAATAAAAGTAAATAAGGAGATGGCGGCTTGCTTGTTATACTTTCACCCCATAAGTAGTGCAGCCAGGGTAGGTATTCGAGATGGATGTCAAAACAGATAGAACCACAAGATCATATACGCGCTCGCTGCTTCCCCTGGCTCTTGGCTGGATGAGATGGCTGGTCTTCTTACTTGAATGGCTGGCCGATACCGCTGGATCGAATGGACGTTTTTGCTCGAATGGAGGGGATGGCTTGCTTGCTGGGATGGCTAATGAATAAGGGAGGGGTCAAACCTTATCTCGGTATTGTCAAGAATTAGATCTTCAAATTTAGCTTTGTTTTATTATACAATATGATTCCCAATCTGGGGTCCCAAACTCAAATTTGTCTCTAGTAAACTCGCTTCTTTTCATAATTCCTTCCAGCTTTGGCCTGGGCGTCTTCATCCGAAAGTAAAGTAATTACATTTCCTCTAAATATTGATTCCCGAACCAACCCGCTACACTGCCTGCTACTCCCGCCCCGCTTCACGCCCCAGGAACAAGTACTGGTAACAGAGACAGAGGAAGGAAGGATTCAGGGATCTTCCTTATCACGAACGAAGCCGAGCCTGTTTATATCGGGCGGGTCTTTCTATATGTTATTTATCCATACCACCCTTTGATATTACTGGCTTGGGTTGGCACTTTGATCCTTTGCTATTTCCCCTATGCCTACTGTAAGACTTCAGTTGGACCTTACCACACCTGTTTGTTATCTTTGCTACCCTTTAACGACGTGCCTCATCCAACTTTGTGATTATGCCTTAAACTTAGAGCGTTGTACGGGGCGGAGCTTCCAATAGAGGAGCTTTTGGACGGGCTATATAGCAGATTCACAGGCGAAAACACTTGCTTAAATCAGATTTACTTGGTTGGTACGCGCGCTTAGACCTTTGCTATTACTCTGCCTACTATTGGTGGCCTTAACTTATGTTTACCTACTCTATCAACCCACTTACCTATCTTTACAAACCTATCTTATTTAGGCCCAAACTTCCATGCTTACTCACTCTATTTGATTATGTATTATCTATCATATACAATATGGAATACTAGTATTAAGCAGGGTGAAGCTGATCAAAAGAATTTCATTTACTGGAGAAAGGGGGAGGCTTTGGTTCAACTGATGATCCCGGAACTGCTGGTTCAAATGCTCCTGGTAATGCTGCTCTGGGAACTGAAGAAGCTCTGGGAATAAAGGTTCAACTACTACTGATGGTGCATATGGGGATGACGGGATAAAAAGCCTCAGTTTCAAGATCATTTACATAAGCAGTTAAGCAGGCATCATTCCGAGCATCGGTTGAAGCATCAGAACGACCAACAGCCCCATCAGCACTAGTTGAATATGCACCAGTTGAACCAGGATCATTTCAAGAAGCATAAGTTGTCGAATCAGCAGGATCAGTTTCAAAGGGTTATTTGGCCATTCCCAGCACCATTACCTTAGCTTTACCTACTATTTTCCCACCTCCAACAACTAGTACATCTGTAGCCCTAGACCTGGAATGCATGTAGTGAGTCACCCATTTCTATCACTTGAAGTGTTTAGGGGGCAGGCTCCTACCACTGGGGATTCCCCTAGCATGAGGTTTTTGGTGGATCAGAATACAACAGACAGGCCCAGTACTTGTTGTGGTGTTACGAACTAGACCTTACCTTCTACTAGATACAGATTGACTTTATGGATGAATCGATCAGACCCCATAACACACCTAGGAACCCACCCGTTCTTCCCAACAAGCGCTCGCTTCATCGATCGGCCTATCTGCTTACCTTACCTCCATGCTCTTGATTTCTTGCCAAGTCTAGGGTAGGGTTGCTCTCCCTGCTGGGATACGCCCAACCTAGTCTTACCTTACCAACTAGCCCAGGGTCAATGGATCGGAGGAACACACACACTTATTGAAATATCTTTGTTTCTTCCCCTTCCTGTGAGGGAATGCCGCCGGTTCCAATGCTTATGGAAATGATCCCGGGAATTATGCCCCTTCAACTTATGATTCAATCGCTGGGTCGACTGCTCTTGGGAATGATCCTGGTAATGCTATTCTCGGAACTGCTCCGGAAACTGCTGATCCTGGGATTGCTGCTTATTCTGCTGCCGGAAATAATGTTCCTTAAACTGATTCTAATGTTAGTTCAACTGCTGCCTTTGCTGCTTGGGCTGAAAATCCTAGTGCTCCGGCAACTTATGCTTGGAATAATGCTCCTTCAAATGACCCTGGTATTGCTGTTCTGGGAATAAATTCTCCTGGAACTGGGGCTGATAATGCTGATACTAAGGCTACTCCTTCAACCACTTATGATAATGACCCTGGAAATGCCGGTGAAACTGACGATGGAACTGCTGCTTCAAATAATTCCATTTCTGCTGATGATGGGGATCCTCCAATTGATGTTGGGTCAACTGGGGCGGGGATGCTGGCCAACTGCTCTTGGTACTGCTTCTGCTTCTTCATATTATCCTGGTTTAGGGTGGTTAAACTAGTGCGTATGGAAATACTCTTTAAACCAATGCTTATGAAAATGCTCTTGGGACTACTTCAATTTATGTTGGTTCTACAGGTGTTTATTTTCGTAGTGCTGCTCTTGGAAATGACCCTTTAAATGGTTCAATTGGTGACGCTGCTCGGACGGTTCCTTTATCTTCTACTAATTATGCTTGGCCTACTTTTGTTTTTGCTGTTGGGAACTGATCCTGGGAATGAAAAGACTGGCTCAATTGATGCCCCGGGAAAGGAGGCTGGGAAATGAGGCGGCTTATTTATTGAAATGAGGATGCTGGTTCGAATGCCGATGGGAATTATGCCAGTTCGAGTGCTGCTGGCCGGGTTACCCTCTCCAATACACCCCCGAAGTCTCGCATTTACTTCAATCCACATTACCGCTTGCCCCCTTGAGGTTTGTTGGAAGGATCAACACTGCTTGCTTGAGGTTGGAATAATTGATACCGCCGCTTGTCCCCATGAGGTTTTAAGGATAGCTACCCCCATGAGGATGGAGCGCTACCGCTCGAGAGAGACACCCCGGAGCCGGAAGATAGAAGGAACCTCCCGCATAGGCGGACGAGTGGAGAACGAGTGGATACACAATCAGGTGAGGTGAGTTAGGCCAATAGTTAGTGAGTCATTCCGGGATGCCGTCGAACTTTAATAAGACTTGACATAGACCTGGAACATCAAGACGTGGTCGTTATTACGTGGTGATGATAATCACGTTATTCCCTCGTGAGCACTGAGCCAGTTAGCTTAGACATAGCTTAGTTGTGTTATAGACGTAGATATACTGGGTTCGATACTTACCAATCTAATTTCAAATAATGGGCTTAATAGTGCAACTTGTAGTTGTTCAACTCGCTTTCTTTAAACTTGTCTTTTTCTTTAGTCAAAATAGTGTAAATCTTTTTTTAGTCCCGATAGTGGCAATCAAGATAAATTCGCTTTCTTTCTTATTCCGCTTGGTTTGACCCTATGGAAACCTATGCTTGCTTATGGTCCAATTAAATAGAAGTAATCCTATACCTTATCTCTTATCTATATTCCCATATTTGGTGTTAGCTTCTAATAAAGTACAAAGACCATTCATTATGGTGATAAGATTTACTTGGTATCCATATATGCTTTATTGTGTTAGTAGTTTTATATGATCCGTATTATATGCGCATAAGTAAAGGGTTCATAGCATGCCAGCCATGCCTGCCTACTTTAGTTTTACTGGCTTAATCATTGGAATGGCTAAGTACACCACTTATAATAGAAAATCCCCCACATGGTAGGACCAGACCTCAGCAGTAAGAAGGGGTATAGCTCTCTTACTTTATTGCATTTTCATCCCGGGATAATAAAAGCCCAGGTAGGTAGGTACGTATTCCTCCAGTAAGTGCTCAGGAGGTTCTTTTTATCCGGTAAATAGCCCATGTATCACATCAGGTAGTAATTCCCTGTGGTTTACATTTGAAGTTGCTTTTCCAGGTCTATAGTTAATACCTAAAGTTGCATGCAGACCTCCAGTGTCCAGTCCCATTTCAATAGGTGGTGTGATCCCCTCCTTAGCACCTACCCATTCCATAAATAAAAAACCCTGCTGAAGTCCGTAGAGTCATAACTATGAGCTGTAGATAAAGTAACTACTAGCCCTAGTTGAACGCTTCAGTCAGCAGTTCCACTTGCCTACGGTAGAGACACTTCCGGCCTTAGAGTAAGCTCCATAGAGAAAGCTCCTTAGCGCTTTAGCCCGTCTCTCTGCTCTCTGTAGTAAGTCCCTAGCTAGTTCCTTAGTCCAAGTTGAACCGCATCTATACGTCCTTTAGTGCATAACTGTTGTTCAAATACGTGAAAGAAAAGCTCTAGGCATGAAAGCTCTTGTTGGTGCATGAATAAGCTCTTTGTGCAGCTTGTCAGTGCATGCGTCATAATCAATGCCTATGGAGAAAACTAGAATTCCGCCACACTCGACTAGAGTGAAAGCCTTAGTCTTACGGGCTACTTGCTAGCCATATAGGAGGAAGGATACTTCCCCAGTACTAGCTCTATAGAGAAGAGCTTAGTCTGTGCAGTAAGCCCTATCGCTTGCCCCTTAGTCTTAAGCTTATGTAGTAGAGTTCCCTATTTGATATGGCACATCTCCACGTTTACCTTGTCCGGCGGGGTGAGACGGGGCCGAGTGAGTCGCAGCAGCCATCCCCATAGGATGGTGGTATCCCAATAGCCAAATTGACAGAAGATCATTATTCCCAGTGTTACATTTGAAATTGAATCCCTGGGCCCAGGCAAGAAGGTTAGTTGGAGAGGTTATTAGTCCCCACCAGTTGCCGAGAACCCTCCCAATAGGCATGCCAAGTTGCACAGTTCGCGACGTTGGAACTAACTGAAAGCTTTTTTTTATTAAGAAGGGCAGGCTCCGACAACAACCAAAACATGCATTTGGAACGAAAAATCAAACATCAAATGGACACCACCTAAGAGAAAGAGTTTTACTTAAGAGAATTTAAGACGTGTTGCATCTCTACGTTTCATTTTAATGTCTACGTTTTCAAGTTGTGTATCCATCTAATTAGTTAAGATCTATGCTATAGAGTAGGTATCTTAGCTATTCTCCAAAGAAGGTTAATCCTCAGCCCGAATACAATCCCCTCATGCTCTTCTCACTCACCATCATTCTCAATATCCATGATTTGCCTTATCATCATTTTATTAGATCTGGTTAAACGCTACAATAATGGTAACTTCATCACATTGCAGGCGCAAGGAAGGAATTGCACCTCCTTCCTTAGTAAGATAGGAAGTAGCCAATTATATAATCTCCAACTTACCCCTACTACACCAATCCTTTATTTTAGTGGGTCTATTTCCTCAAGCCACAATGCTACTGGAATTCACTTACAGTAGGAAATCTGGATGGCATTGTCGGGTTTATTCTTAAATAGATCAATTTTTTTGAACTAAATACGATCCATTCCCCTGAATATCATAATAATTTATTCCTCCTAAAGGTATTTTTGAGATCTAATGGAGTTGTAGGATGCCTATCTCCCATTCTTTCACATGGAGCTCTCTCTCTCTATCTTGCATTCCTAAAGGAAAATAACTACTTCCAACCTTCTACGTGCCTTAATTTCCTTACTTTTCAGTGTAAGTAAGAGCTGGGTCTCAAGGAATGAGGATGACTGAGTATTAATCCACCGATTTCATCTTTCTTGGATAATTATATTGGAGTTCAAACATCTTCCCTTTTTTAGTTTAGGTGACTGGTCACATCAGCCAAGGCTGCTCACACTTGATTTGTCTCAGTCAAAACTTCCTGTTGTCTTAAGGCTAAAATATATGTAGCTTACGGTGGTGTCTGGTTTATATAATATATATAAGTAAAGGTAATAATTTACCTTCTTCTTTTATAACCACAACAAACAGCTGCACCTACAGAAATAGCGATAATATAAGATTGGGGTATTGCAGGCATAAGTGTCCGACATAAACGAGCGGGTGCAAGTAAAAAAGGGGGGCTAGAAGTAGCTACAAAATAGTCCCAGACTTTTTATAACCCCTAAAAACAGGATCAGTATAATGCAAGTTTGAGAGCAACTAATAGAAGCCCTACAACAGTGGTTTATAAAGCTCTAGGATAGCATCTTTTCCACCATAGAAAAGGAAGAGATTGCATAACTGAGTGCCATTTGTAGGAGGTGAATAAGGAAGCGGCCCAACTATACAACCGGAACAACCGAGCCTAGAAAGCAATTGAGGGGCTCCAACCTGACACTGCGGAAATATAGTAGAACCTTTTGGAGCTCCAGCACATAGTGGACACTCCATTTTATATCCAATTGCTTGAGCGACCAGAGAAAGCAGAGGTGGAAGGCATTTGGGCTATTGTCATAGCCTTAATAGAGTGGAAAGCTGCAATCACCTCGTCTGAGGAGTTAAAGGTAGCAACACTAGTCCTTGTACCAAAAGTGGGATCCCCTCTTTCGGAAAGTTCAGCAACGCAAGTTGAGAAGAGAAATGAAGGGGTGCAACCTAGTGCCTCCAGTAAAAGTTGACTCGGGACAAATAAACAGGTGTTGTTAAGTCCTGTTGGGGCCCCCACTTGCATTTTGGGTTATTGGAAATCTTGCTACTCTATGAAACTACAATGTCATCGACAGATACACAATTATGACCATAATTATAAGCATATGGCATCATCATAAAAATAATGCAAAGAATGTATATAAAACCATTTGCATGACACATGTAATTTTAAGCTTCACCACCTAAACCATTAATGTCATCGCAACCTGAAAACTCCTTATATCACCATGCCTCGATCACATAAACCTTATACCTCCTGGTGTAATATAGGTGATGGGACCCCTTGGGTTTCCCTATGGGTAGTGAAGAGAGTGAAATTACAATATTAGGGTTAGGGTCATACAAATAGTCTTTAGATATTGATGAAAAGTCTTTTAGGTTTATAAACTTTTTTGAAAGTATGCCAGCCATATAGAATGAATTCGAAAAGCTTTGTGATTCCAATCTCATTGATCAAAAAGGAGGTAAACATATAAAAACCACCTAGGGTCCGCAGAAGGTGTCCAACATAGGCCCGATGTAGTATACGGTGCTTACATATTCAACTTCTATAAGGAAGGTATCACCTAAGGCACGTATGATAGTTGCTATACATAGTGTGCAGAGAATGAAAAATATTATGGGTGTAAATTCTGTTACTTATACTTAATCACGGTTATTCATGTAAACAATATTAACGTATACACACAAGATAAAAACATATAGATCATCTGGATATGGCAGAAATAAAATCACATATGCAGAATTATTATCCATTGTATTAAGCATTAAATCAGTACAATCTAGCTAATAAGCAAGACTCATAAAAAAGTGTATTCCTCATCACATCAATAACTCTCATAACAAACACACAGACTGATAGATCTACAGACCTTTAAACCCCTTTATTTACATGACATCTCTAATATATATGGGCCATTGGAGCGGTTACAGAAGACTCTGGGAATATTCTATGGAATCTGCCAACTGTAACCCACTCACACAAAAGGGTCTGTGCCTTGAAAGACATGCGCAGAGGTTGGTACTGCTGGGTGCAGAGGATGAATGAGACATTTACTTAGCTTCCGCATACTCAGGCTTCTGCGGAACTACGAAGAAAAGCTTATGAATTAGGGGGGGCACTTACTCAAAACTGAAGCCAAAAAATAGAACCACCACAACTCCCCGACCACACCTTCCAACTCATCCCAAGTTGGGTGTCCCCGCGCCTCATTCTTCAAAATGGGTTCCAGGTCTGAGAGTTCCCTAAAAACTGCATCTCAAAACTTATTAAATGAATTGAGCACAGGATCACAGCTTATACATGTGTCTTTCATTTTCTGGGCATACTCCGTAGCTGATATGTTTTGAAATGCCTCCTCAACGAGTATTGCATGTGCTAACGCTTCGAGTTCAGTCTATACTTGGAGTTTCCGGAGACACCTAAGACTGTGCCTTCCTTGCGAGCTCCTTGACTAGATTCCTTAGTATTTTATTATAATCCTCCAAGGTCTCCTGCCTTACAGTGAGGCATTGAGCCTCCACCATTTTGTCTTTAGTGGTGTCTAAGGCAATAGCTTAAACATAGGCCTCCTCACACCGAGCTTGCAACTGCTTGATCTAATGTTGGATTTTTTGCTCTGGCTTGGCCTCTATAATTTTATCCACAGCGGCACCACAGTCATAGGTGCTCTATCCTCTATATATGCTTGGGCTTCCCCTCTCACAGGCTCTATATTTCTTAATTTTCTCCTATTTATACAAGTATATACCTTGGCTTCTTACTGTTGTGCCCTTTATTCTTTTTTATCTTGCTCTCGTCAGGCCTCTGCATCCGCAGTGGATTCCAGCAACACTCTCCTAGTTTATACAATACGGCGCAGGGTTGCAGTTACTTTCATGACTACGTTGCTTGCTTGCAGGTTTAGTGGAAGCACCTTTTAAAGGCACATGGAAAGCTCTTTTTCTATTTTCCTCAAACTTTACTTGTTTCTTCGTACTTTATAGTGCGACAGCACTCTATGTAACTTTTTTGGTTAAGGTAGTGGCAGCCTCTTCCGCCTTCATTCGCCAAGGAACCTCATTTTATGTAGCTTGTTGTAGCTACTGTCTCAGCGCATCTCTGTCATGTTCCCATTTTTCCGCTTTTTCTTTGAGCTACAGGTTTTTCACTTGCAACTCCCTCATATAGTAACCTTTTTCCTTATCTAAAGCCATCATTTTGGTGGCCTATTATTCTCTAGGGATAGCAGGTCCATCTTCTGCGGATCAATGGTATGCTGCTTCCGGACCTTGCCCCCTTCTCCGTGGTCAATGATCAAGTGGGGTACTTTTTCATCCTCTTCCTCCTTTACGGGTGCGGGGGCTTTATCCTCTTCCTCTTCCTCTCATTTTGCACTTGCTTCTGATGATGTGTAGCCTTTTCTCTTCTTATCTTGCTATCTTATAACTCTTAGCCTTTTACCCTGTTATTTCTAGAGTTATGTTCTGGTTTACTTCTCTCATTCAGCAGCTTAGCTTCTTTTAGCATATGCTTTACCTCTTAGCGTTTGGCTTCTATATGTTGCTCTAGCACTCCTACAGTTTGTCACTACTGATTGTACCTGCCTTTGTTAAGAGAAAATGGATTGCTGCTTAAAATACGGGGTTTCCGCGAACCCCTCCTTCCTTCTGTTGATATACGAGATCGCCATCTCTACGTTGAACTTCCTTAGTCACATAGTATTCTCCTTCCTAATAAAAACATACATATATATGAGCTTGCCATATCTAAGTTGAACTTCCTTTTCACTCCATTATACTAATATCCACTAATATCTTATCCATATATCCAATAGTTTAATTTAACCAATGGGAGACATAGAAAATATCCATGTTCTCCCTGTTCATTTAGCTGGATTGGTAGGACACCAAAAACATTATTCTCATTTGCCATTTTGTTGCCATAGTAAAAACTTATTTTGGCATGGTCAGATGAATCATTGCCTCATCCGGTAGCATAAAGCTTGCCCTAGGTGTTGTTTATTGTATTGACCTTGCCCCATGAGTTGGCCCAACCGAAGAGGTAGTTTTATTGGATAGCATGAGTAAGTTCAACCGAAGTCAGAATGGTATTTACTGAGCTTCCCCTAGTTGTTTTTGTTGGATACCTTCCCTATGAGGTTTGTTGGGTAGCCTACTTCCCCATGAAGATGGAGAGTTATATCGATGATGAGGTTAAACCAAATATGATGAGGTGTCTGAGGTATCAACCGAATGAGGTCTGATTGATTGGAAGGGATGAGTTGAGAGGATTATATTGCCATATCGTAGCTCAACTTCTCCATTGATTGAAAGCTAATATTATCCTTCCTAAGAAAAAAACATATATATATATGAGCTTGCCATATCTACGTTGAACTTGCATTTCCTTCAAACAACAAATAAACAAATCAAATTGGAGACTTATTCTCCTCCCTTCCAAACAACCATTAATACACGATTTATTGCCATCTAGGCGTTTCACTTTCTTTCCTTAGCCTCCTTTCATTTCCTCCATTCTAAGTCCATTCTATTTATCAATTTTATATACATACGATAGAGCATATCTACGTTAATCAACTACGATATCGCATAGATACATTTAATAACACTAAGTGTCCACTATTATAAAAAAATATGTGTGATGATTCTTCATAATATCCATATTTTTTTCCATTAAGATAACAAATTGAATCCATGTTTGTTTTGTAAAGTTTATGGAGATAAGGTGTGTGTCCCCCCCTTATTTTTGCCAACGTACCAATATAGGTAGTTTACCCCATTTATTCCCTCTTATAATAAATATCTAATTCCTGGGAATAATCCACTTGAGGTGATCCTTATTGCTATAATCCCCTAGGCTACTAATGTTAATACAATGGGGAAGAGATAGGTTAACTATTATGATATGTAATTTCTTTTCTCCATATTTCCAAAATAGAGAAAGAATAGATATTTATTCCTTAGCTTCCGGGGCTAGCCAAGAGAAAGTAGAAAATCCCACCACCGTTTCCAACAAATGAGACTTACAAGGTTAGGTTGGTTGAACCAGAAGACATTCTTGGTTACATATGAGCATATCGATATATACGATGATCGCATCTCTACGGCACCCATTCCATAAATACCGCAATCAGTTGAATCCAACCTCAGCAGTAAGAAGGGACTAGAGCTCTTCAGGTTCTCACGTGCTCAGTAAGTTAATGAAAGGTTAGTCAGCCAGTAAGGGTGGTCATTCCCACCCCAGAGCCCCAAGGCCCTGTCTCTTTTTTGTTTGGTTGGTAGTAGTTGGGCCAGTACAGAAGGATGGTGGGCGCCAGTAATGAACCAGTAATGTGCATTTATGGGCCAGTAAAGATGGGCCAATAAAGAAATAAACGCTAAAGAAGATAGAAGTGCTGTGGAAAGAAAAGAATCGATCTAAGTACTAAAACACATAGTTGTCTCCAGCTATTAGTTGAACGCAATCCAATAGTTTCACAGAGGCCTTTTTAATTACTTATTGGTTAGTGGGGGCCCTCTCAAATAAGTAACTTCGGGCAGACAAGCAAATAAATACCTTCCCTTAAAGTATCATAAATCTGTCTCCATCAGTCTCCTTCCCAAGTAGTTGTTGAGCCAGTATCAGTAGTTGTTGGTATGGGCCAGTTGAGTAACCTGCCTCATGAACGGTCTTATCCTCTGTGGGCCCAGGAAGGTGGCTAGCCTCTTTCTTACTCTGTTCTTATCCAACACGACTTCCTCTTCGACCAGCTCTCCAACCAGACACGAGCACTAACACTAAAGTACCGGCCTTCCTCCCCCTCCTAAGTAAGGGGAATAATCCTTCCTCCATCCCACATCTGTTCCCTTCCTCACCCTCCGTTAGTCAGGTGAGCCATCCTCTCTTAAATGCCGCGGCGAAGAGCCATGACCTGTATATTCTCCCGGATCGAACAGTAGTACCACCAGCATAGGTAGGAGAGGGGGAGGAGGGGAGAATGCGAATGCTACTATAATGGATAATTCCCTCTATTCACCGTGGTCGGAACAGGCAAGCTTCTTTTATGGGATCAGAAATATGCACCGGGGTGAATGATGCTGCAGCCTTCCATTCTTTGGATTAACAGCTACAATACCATCCATAATAAAGCATGTTTTCGAGAATAGAGCTAGTCGATCAATTGAGCAGAAGTTGCATTTTCACCATTCGTCTCAAGCCCAGATTGCTCATCAAGTCCACCTAACCCCGCGTCATCTATCACACCTTACGGTTGGCCATAACCCTTTCTTAAAATAACCACCCCAGCCCTTAAAGATATAAGTCCCCTACCCATCAAGCTTAAAGCCATAAGAATCCCTGCGGCCAGCCGGGGTATTTATAAGTGCCTCTAACTGTCCTGCCTCCATTAAGCCTTATTCCTCCAGACAAGCCCAGCCTAGGATCTGTAGATTTATTCCATGTCTCCCTCCTTATTTACGATGCTAGTTGTGCTAGTTGGTTTTATTTTATCGAGGTGACACCTTCCCCTCCTCCCCGGCCTGTGCTATGTTCCCTCAGCCTTGTAGGGTAGGTGTCCCCAATCCTTGAGGTGTTGCCAGCCCCGGTATAGCTCCCGTCGCTGTGGTAAACCCAAATTCCAGCGTGTGGCCG